>BMAO01024112.1:0-44402 GCA_019973975.1 Trichonephila clavata
TTTTATATTTGCTAATGCTGAAAATCCGAATTCTCACAAATAAGACAAAGAAAACTTTAACAATATTTTTAAAGCTTTTTTGGCTATTATTGGATAATCGATTGTAATTTTAACCCAAAATGAACTTATTGGCTCTTCTGGATGCTTTGAAATTAAACCTCGATTATTACAGTGGAATTAATTCTTTCTCTTCGCATCCAAAGTTAAATCATATACAGATAAATTCGTTATCACAAACTGATTAGGAACCCTATCTATTTTTTATATCTGAATTTGGGAAGGTAAGAATAGCTCTCATCTATCATTGCCAAATGCTCAATAACAATTTTATATGGAAAGTTTATTTCCGTAAAACGGGTCAAATAATTTGTGGTTCCGGATTTTTTCTCTCTTTTTTTTCTCGGAGTATAATCAATTTTAAAAAAAGTTGGCTGCTTTCTTCAAAAATTAGACGGCACAGTGAAAATTACCGTTTTAGACCGTGCCATTATCCCGTTTATTGTGTGGCGGAAACTGTATTCAATTATTCTATTCACACAGTATAATTATATCACTGTACATTTTAGTGCATTCAAACAAAATGCACAATATATGTAATGTTCTTGAATTATGCCTGGAAACCATTCGGATCCTTATAAAAACTATTTCTTGAAACCGGTCTGTGGTGCCAGAAAGGTTTGAGATAGCTGTTGTACAGTACAACGTTATTACAACAAATCTGTCTGAAGCAATTCATGCTGGTATACTTATTCTTTCTTTTTGAGAACGCTCTTTCCTTTAAAAAAAAAAAAGAATATTTTCGAAGATTACGGTTTTTTCTCAAACATAAAAAGTAGTGGTTTGTTTCAAGCGACTTTGATTTTCGTATTTTCTGTTGTGTTTTCCAATTGTAATGCAAAATCGTTTTAATTATGATTTTAAATTTGTAAATTTATTAAAGAAGATTTAAACCAAAAATTTCCTTTAAATATTCGGTAGCCTAAACTTTGTATAAATGTGAGATTAGTGAGAATTAATAATTATTATTAATTACTCTGCATAATCACAGTAATTATGAGAAATGGTGTGTAAAGAAATACAAGAGAAAAATGTTACTCATCTGGCTTAAATAGAATGCAAGTACGTATTCGCGTAATGCATTTATTTGATGTACAGTATTTAAATTGTGGCTTCTCTTAGCATTGAATTTTTCATTGAAGAGCCGAAATTCAGGAAGCATTGTCACTTTTCCTGTATGATATTTTGAATAAACATGTTCGGGAAAGATTAAATCGAATTAATGTTTTGATTAAAATGGAAACATTACGCAAAAAAAAAAACTTAAAGCATTCTAAAAAGTCGCACCGGTTTGTTAGGGGGACTAATGCTCATTAAATTCGTTGAGGTTCAAAGTTCTTATGGTGTAAAAGTTTGCAGAGTGAAAACCATAGCTCAGGTGTACTGCTTGTCACTGAACTACGGATTGAAATAATAAGATCCATTGGCAGTAGCCCTCTTGTTTTTCTCAGGAATGCCATATTAGTAAATAATCATTTGATCCTCCAAAAAGCCTCACTTGATGTTTTTAGGGCGCCGTACATTTGCTCTTGCATCTTTATACTCAAAATTTCTGCATCATGTGAAAATTAAAGGATTGACATAAATTTTTTTACGTATAATTGGAGTAAGGAATTGATATCAAAGAATTACCGTAAAATCCGGCGTATAACACGCACTTTTAACACACACAAAAAATAAGATTGACTTTAAGGGTACGCGTTATACGCCGGATATAAAAAGGATAGCTTTATCAACAAAAAAAAAGTGTGAAACATTAAAAAATTAGATTTCAACAAATTTCGAAAAACTGTTTATTGAAAAGAAATGGCATACCCCTTTTAGGAATTTAAACTGCTGTAGTTCTAAATACATACTATTTTTTCAAAAGCCCTGGGATAATTTATCGAATAAATGTCTTCAAACCATAAGAGTATTGCATACAAAAATTTCAGGTTTCTTCGTAAAAAAAGAGGTGTGCGTTATACGGGAAAAAATTTTAAAAAGTAAAGCTTGAAAGAGTGCAGGTACGCTCTATATGCCAGATTTTATGGTATACTATTTTACTGATTAATTCTGGTATATAAAGGATTCTGAAATTGGAACTATGTTGCAAAGGAGACAGGTTCTTTTGTTTTAGCTGCTCTTGTCATTTGCTTACAAAAAATAAGAGATAAGATTAAATTACTTAACTATTAATAAACAGATTTAAAACATATAAAATTAAAAACTTGAGCTTTTTTTTTTGAAATTTTTTATATGCTGTTCACATTTGTTAATGATGTTATTTTGTAAGCTAGTTCGTTAAAAATAAGATTAAAACTTTTAGACTTCACAGTAAGATACTTTTTTAACATTTTGAATTTAATAATTGCACTGTATCTTTTTTTAGTGTCTCATAAAATTCTTTAGCTTATCTTGTGTAGTAAATAACAAGTTCCTTTTTTTCTATTGCAACAACTTTCAGGAAAAAAGCAAGGTTCTATGCAACAATCTTATAATAACATTTGATTTTTCTCTGCCTCATTTTACTTTTTCGAAATATCTTATCATTGAGGTCTTTATCAATGGAAATCTTTGTGAAAGAAAGTGGATTAGAGGCAATTAATTTTACCTGGAATTATTACCCATCTGTTCCATTACCCTCGACTCAAGTCTGGATTATTAATCTGTTTCATCTTAAAGGATTATGTTTAAATCATTTTAGGGCATTTAAGTTTTAAAGTTTAAAAAGAATGAAAAACCACTCTCTCTCTTTTGGTTTCTAAGCGTTTTGTTTTATATATTTTTTGTCTTGGATAGCGTATTGGTCTTTAGTGGAATTTCTTTGCTGTGAAATGAGTTGTTTTTAACTTTAGTTTATTTTCTGACAATAGACTGATTTCCTTTTCAAATTTCTGTATTGTTAGTTTGTTAAATACCTTGACGTGCTGCTTTCAAATTATGATGGGGGTATGGCCTGATTTCCGAGATTTTAGCTTTTCATACCTCTCGAATGCTTTTAGTTTTAATTTCTTGATCTAATTATCGAATGCTTATTTGTATATAAAACTGCTTTTGTTCATTTCGAATATATGGCATATCTAATGTAAATTTCCTCCCTATTTATGTGCCAGATCTGTTTATCGTGGTTATTTTTAACATGTGAAAGTTAAAAGATGATCTTGTTAGTTTTGTATGGGTTTTTATTTCGAATTTAGTTTTGTTTCGTGTGCTGTTTGAGTGTGTATGATTCTCACATAAAAATAAACTCTATTTTTTTAAAAGAAAGAAAAGTATAGAATTAAAATTGTGTGTAAATTCGCTTCCCATTTTTGATAAAATTGTAAAAAGGAAATGTTTAAAAAATGTCAAATCCATTCATAACTGTGCAGAAACAGTTGTGTGTAAACTGGGAAAACATTCATTGGAAATTAAAATCCTTTGCTGTAAATATATAGATTATTTATCACAACTTTATAAAATGTTTGTAGAGGTTTTTTCTCCTTTTCAAGATTGTATTATTTCGAAATCTTATGTATCAGGATATTCAATTCATTTCTCACTACATGTTCTCATTATAATTATGTATAAATATTTTCAAATTGATGAAATTAGTTTTAAAAAGTTGGCTAATTTAATTTGAAATCTTAAAACATCGATTCTTTTGCTCTTTTCTATCAGATTATAAACTCTTTTTGTGCGACTGAAAAAGCATCAATCCTTACTCTATTGTCTCATCATAATCGAATCGGAAAAATAACTTTCTTAAATAAAAATGAAAGGAATTCCAGACTATCGAGTTTTGCATCGCTTCATTGGTTTTATTCTGTTTTTGAAAAGATCCAGGGAAGAATTTTAGCAATCAAATATTATTGCATTTGATTATGTTCCTTTTTTTTTGTTTTGTTTTCCCCCTGTGCGGTTTCACAAAAAACGCAGCTTGTTCCCATCACTTGTATTCGATCACGTTTTGCGACCTACGCTTTTATATTTTACACTTTTTCATCAATCAAACGCGTTCTCACCTGCCATAGATGCTACTACTGAGGCAGAAAAAGAAAACGAACGTTTCTGATACTGAATTTTAGAATTTTGTTATTCTCATTCAGTGACTCGTGACCGTTTAAAATGTCCGACCCTCTCCTGAAAAAAGTAGTTATTAGAGAAAAATATTTTTGATATTCTAATTTTTTTTTATTTCGGTTCAGTAGTTTTGTGAAATCTTTAACTATGGGTCGTTTTTTTTTTTTAAATTTATAAGTATGTTCTGTGCATTGGTTAATTGATGGAAAATATCGCATCAAAATCCTTGCTCAAGCTTTCAGCATGTCGCATGAAAGTTACTTTTATGCTGTCATGGCAACATGTTATACAAGACAAGAAAATTGGTTCAATTGTTTCATAATCAATACCAAAAAAGTTGCTTTGAGACGTTCGTTGTTAGTTAAAATGCAAGATTTAATAATGACCAGGAGCGTAGCTACCGCCGTATCAATTATACGGGGCCTCCAAGCTACAGGGGCGTTAAAATGTTTAACTACAGTCCCACGAACAAGGCTCTCTTTTTATAAAAGGGTCCTGAAGGAATTTTTATACAGGGACCACTCAAAACTAGCTGCGCCAGTGTTAATGGCTTCAGTTTTATGCTTAAACTTTTTTCATTAAAAGAAACATTTAAGTAACAAAAGGTTAAATGCTGTTTTTAAATCAAATATAAAATTTCAGTTTTGTTAAAATAAATGTGATTTTATTTTAATAATAATCTCTAAACTGAAAAACTAAATCACTAAAGACACCGAACTGAATCACAAAGTTTTCAGTAAAACTGAAATAATTTTCAATGGTGCTACGTGTGGATACTTATTCAAAACAAAATGCTTAAAATTTGAACAGCAATAATTTTATTGCTCTTTCCACAGATTCTTGTTTCAAAAACATTTTTAACTATACAAGTTTACAGTTCCCTTCAATAAATAACCTTTAGTGAAACATTTTTTCCCCGTCCAATTATATTTAATTGCGGTTCATTGCTTTTGTGTTTTTCTATCTTCCCTTTCTTTTCCCTCTTTTCTGTGTAGTTTATTATATATGCTGGTGCATTATGTTATGTGTTTAAATATAACAGAAGAATGAAAAAGGTGTTGTTATACATGTCCAAGCCTATTAGTTTTATATGGGGATTAATGATATCTTTTGTTTCAATTTTCTGTCGTAAGTATCTTTGAAAGTTCAATGTGTACCAGAATTATGTCATTTAGTACCTTTATTCACTCGGTTCTGTGTTAATTTTAAATGTACGCTGGTGAACTCACTTTTAGATATCTTATGTGCCTAGTTAACTAATGTTGACAAAATTCTTATTAGTATTAATTGGAACATTTTGAGAGAGGTTCACTTGTGTGATAGATATTTTATTTCATATAATGTTTCATTTTGGTTAAGTTAAATGGAAAAAAAATGTTGCTGAAATCAATATTCCGAAAACTAAATTTCATTTTAGTACTCTTATTAGTATTTTCATTTAAGAATCAACACAATTGCAACCTCGGGAAAATGTTTGCATTGAATATTGAAAATTTAGTTGCTTTCTTGCGCGAAAATTTTTTGCTTTTCATTAGAATATTGATAATTGTTACATTAATTTCAACAGAATAAAGTGAAAATAAAAGAATTTGACGGTAGGAATTGGAAAATACCATTTAAAATTTCTTTGCTTTGAAGAGTTATTGTTATGTATTACTTACCATGCGTGAACATAATTTTTCAATAATTTTTGAAATGTTATCAATTCTATTCCTAAAATATATACTTGTTTGCAAAAATATTTAGAGTGAAAAAATGTTACTGACTTGGCATTTTTTAGTTATGCCTATGAAATATATATTTTTTTTAATGAGAATTGAGATTCCTCTTCTCAAATGTAACTTATCCAAAAAGCTTGCAATAGCAACTTCATCGATTTTTAATATTCATTTATAGATATACTAGTACAAATACATTTTATTACCCTTAGGAATATGATTGTTCATATTGTAGTACGAAATTCTAAATATGGATTAAAAATTGTTTTACAAATGAGTTTCATTCTCCCACTATCTCCTCTACTTAGTATAAACACCTTTCTCTGGTGTTGCCAAGCGTTTGGAATAAATATCTTTGCAGTACGAGACACCCCCTTAAGAGCCTCTCCTTTCAAGCTACTTAAGCGCCAAACGATTGAAACGAGATGGGCTTTTTGATTTTTCCGCGAACCCATTCATTATACTCGAGTATCGCCAAAACATTATTTTGCCAGTGAAATGTTTTGTGTTTTCCGAATAATATACATGTATGTTTGTTTTGTCTAACGCTATTGTTGTATCATTTTTGTTCCATAGTTTCAAGAAATTATTAACCAGGCGATAAAATTATATTTTTGTTCGAATCCTAAGAACAAAAACGGTCGAAATTTTTTTAAACAAGGGAATAAAAAAATAGTTGAAATCGAAATGTTGACATTAGACTGGAAATGTAAATAACCTTGAAAAAAATTCAGCGTAGAAGTTTTTGTTGAGGTAACCTTTGTGTGAACATTAACTTTAAAATCAGTAAATATTTTTTTTTCAGTAAAGTGCAGTAACTTTTTGTTGGAATGGTAATAATTGAATATAACTATGTTAAATAACTAAATTACCTTAAAATCCGGCGTATAACGCGCCCCTATACTTTCAAGCTGCGTTCATTAATTTTAAGGCATGTAACGTGCACCTCCTTTTTTACGAAGAAATTCGAAATGTTAGTATATAATGCTCTTATGTTTTGAAGTCATTTATTCGAAGTATTATCCCGGCTTTTGAAAAAATAGTATTCTTCTAGAACCACAACGCTTTTTTGGTTCATATAAGGCATGTCATTTTTTTTTTATAAAAAAAAAGGCAGTATTTCGGTTGGGTGTAGAATTAAATTTTTTTTATGCTCATCTCTTTTGTTATTTTTAAAGCTCTTATTTTTCTACTCGGCACATAACGCGCATCCTTAAATTTTGATGTTATTGTTTGTGTTAAAAGTGCACGGTTATACGCCGGATTTTACGGTAATTTAAAATTGTGGTTTCTTTTAATTAAAATCTTAATTTGTTTGGAAAAAAAAAGTTTTGAGAAAAGCACCAAAAGAAAAGGGGGGGGGGTGGAGGACAAGTTTTTTGATAGTATTCTTTCGCGTATTTTGCCGCACAAGAATGAATATAATTTTTATCATATTCTGTATTAAAACTCTTGGTTTCGTAACATTCCATTCGAAAAAAAATTGAAGAACATTAAAATCTTCTTTCCTCCTTGCTTCGAATTACTTGAAATGAAAGGAATTCATAATTGAATGATATATCGTTATCTGGCATGCTGATTTTTGTCACTAATAATAAAATAATGTTCCTGAAAATCGCTTAAGTTTGACTGACAAATATGTAATTTTCAAACAAAAACAATCTAATAGATAAGTAATAAACAACAATTTATATCCAGTTATCTTGAGGTATGAAAGTGTTGTCTAATGACTTTTGGTCTATGTTAGTCATTAGAATTCCATTAGTCTATTGCGGTTATTTCATGCTTTTTTAAAACACAAGGAAGTTTAAGCTGAACGAAATATCTACATTCGATCATTTGCGAAAATAGTTTTGCCTCAAAGATCTAGTTGAGTGCTAACCACAGTTTCTTATTAGATTTCTTGTTATGTTATTCTAACTACGCGTTTTCTGAATCAAGCTGTAGATGCATCACGCGCGAATTACTACATTTTTTCTGAATTAAATTAACTGTATGAATTCTGTTTGATTCTTTTATCTTAATTAATTTTTGAAGCAAAATCAAATATTTTAATATTCAAATTTCTAATTCTTTCTATTGCGGTTTCCCCTGTGTTCAGGTGTTTTTGGCTTTCGACCAAGAATTCTGTTAAGGATTATATTAAAAACAATGTTGTTTTTTGAATTAAATAAATTATGAGCCCAGTTATTATGAAATAAATTATTAAATTATATAATTAAACTTGTTCAGAATTTTTTAAATTTATATATTTTAAAAAAAAAATTGTGTGTTGCAGAATTTTTAATATTGAAGCTTATTTAGTTTTATGCACTTGTTTTATAAGCACTAGCGTAGCTAGTTTCGAGTGGGCCTTGTATCAAAATTCCTTCAGGGCCCTTTTTTAGATATGAGAGCCTTGTTAGTGGAATTTTAGCTACACATGTTGGGGCCCCCTGCATCTTGTGGGCCCCGTATCATTGATACGGCGTTAGCTACGCTCCTGTTTATATGTTAATTTCTTTTTTTTCAAAAAAGTATGTCGGTATGATTGTGACATTCACTGTTTTTGGAACTAATTTTTTGTATATATTCACTGTATATGGAACTAAAACATTTGTGACTTGAAAAAGAATATTTACATAATCTTTTGCTTCTTAAGCAAGGCGTTATTTCCCTTAATTTTTTTTTCTAAAATATGAATTTGTTCGAATAATTAAAATATTAGCTTCATGTAAAGCAAATGCTAATCCTACCTACTTGATGTATTGTATCTTACTTAGCTATGTTTATCCTTCATGCATCATTGTTTTAAGACTTATTTAAAAAAAGGAAAAGAATACAACCGAAAGTGGTTAGAGATTATTGAGACTCCTGATCTATGTCGAAAGTTGTTTTAAAGATAAACTATATAACAAAACCATGATTATATACAACCGCATCCAAAACTTTTCACCTTGTTTTTTGATTTATTTAGAGAACAACTGTTATTCTTGCAGATGTTGCCAGATCCGTTTCTGAATAAATTGATTTGGCTAGATTTCTTGCTTGATGTCATAATTGATGTACACTTACCTCCGAAAGTCTGCGTACAGACGATCATCTTTTTTATTAATGCAAAAATGGCTAATTAAATGAAGTCTTTCAGAATCAATACTATTTATTATTGATACATCTAACGTCGTTAATTCAAATAGTATAAGCAACAATCACCTGAATATTATATAAAATAATACAAATATTTATAACTTCAGAACGACACAAATCGTGTGCGTCAAAAGTCTGCGTGCACTGGAAAAAAAAACCTTTACAATAATGGATTGTAACTAAAAAATACTTTTTAAGCTATTCCGTTCTTTCTTTAACTTGCTCATCATATTTGGCAGGGATTTAACTAGCATAGTTACCTCATCTGTGGATATTTTGTTCCATTCTTCTACTATGACCAATTTGAGCATTTCCATGAATGTTATTACGTTTTCTATGGATTATTCACTCGAGTAAATCCCATAAATGCTGTATTTGGCTTAGGTCTGGGGACTAGGATGGCCAGCGGGATTGGTTTGGGACATCTCAGAGCAGCTACCCCTTCACAATGGGAGTCATTTGCTCGGTACCTTTATGCCGCCGAAAGTAAAAATTATCACTCACCGCAAGTTTCTCGGCACTTTCCTTGATATTTTACTTCAATAAGTTAAAGTTATCATTTTTGTACATTGTTGATTCAAAAAATACCAGATTAATAGCCGAAAGACTTCCAATCCACCCCCAAACATTATGCCTCCTCCGTGTTTGATAGTCGAAAAAGGATTCTCTTTCTTAAGATCTGTCCAGGAATTTTTGCTGGCATATTTTTGTTCTTTTTGATGCCAAATTACAAAAAAATACTTTCAATTGAATATATTACATTTTTCGAATAATTATGCGTCCTATTTAGATGTTTTTTGGGAAATGTCTTAGTTCTTTTCACTCAAGAGATGAATGATTTCTTGAATTCAACTCAACCATGATAGTCATCCTTTTTCAGTTCCCTTCGAATTGTGGTTAAAGTCACATATTTTTAGAATATCTCAGATACACTTTTCGCTATTTGTGAAGCTTATGGTCTTATATTTATTTTTATAGAGCGTATTACAAAGCAATATTCTCGAGGTGATACTGTAGACAGGCGTCCGGATCTTGGCGTGGAGGTCAAAATTTTAGTTAATTTGAAGTTTATGAGTACTTTTTGAATCATTGAATGTCTCCTATTAACAGTTTCAGTAATTTCCTTAAAAATTTTCCCCTTTTCTGAAGATTTCTAATGATTTTTCTTTCAATAATATATCGGTCTCTATTCTGTCGCCTGCCATGGAACCACAAACGTTTTCAAATCTCAAATTCTAAATAAATCGTAAATGAGCTTATAATTACTTAAAAACATGATTTAGTGCAATTATTTTACACTGAAAGGTCTTTAAAAGCTCTAATTTGTAAGTGTACGCAGACTTTTGGCGCGGATGGTTGGTGATTATTTGGTGGTCATCCGTGTTTTTTCTTGTTAAGGTGAAATTTGTTGCTGCTGTTTGAACAAGCAAATTTTGAAGAATCCCTGATAGCAATGTTGATTTTCTAAAGAGAGATTTTAATAGTAATAATAGCATAAACACAAAGATCATTGCCTGTACGCAGACTTTCGGAGGCAAGTGTACAAAGTTATGTTTCTAGATTATCAACTTAATATAAGTGCTCAATGTTTTTTACGATGGTTGTGTGTGTGATTGGGTACTTCTGTGCATATTATTTAACACAGAAGACATGTTTTTCCTAATCAAGCGCTTCACAGAATTAAATAGGCATTGAATAATCATAAAAAAAAATGTTTCGACAATTTTTACTCTGTTATATTTTCTCAAATATCTAAATTGAAATAAGGTTCATATGAGTTCATTCGTGGAATCTAAATATTTAGCTCCCATTGTTGTTTAAAGTGTTGAACATTTTGATTAAAGTTTCATGTTGACTTTCATTGAGATAGATTGGACTGAAAGAAGTATATGTGCCTGTTCTATACGGTAAAAGAAATGTGATTGGTTGTATGTCGCCTTTATAATGTAGCTAGTTCTGAATCCTCAAGCAAATCCAAAATGTCCATTATGCGATAGAGAGAGAAAGAGAGAGAGATTCTACCACAACAAATTTAAAAAACGGGCATGCGTATTATGTCTCCCACGCATGCAAGTCTGTCAGAATTCCATCTGTTAATTTTCTTAATAAAACCCAAGTAAATTTTAAGATATCTTCCGGGCTAGAACTTCATCCTCACTTGAATTTAACATTTTCAAGTTTAATTGCACAAATTTGCTGTTCTTGAATTCATGTACAATCAAATCATTTTCACGTTTTCGTTTCTGTTTTCATTGACAAATAAAAACTTTGAAGACATTTGCGCTTTCCTAAGTATAGTATATACAAGAACATAAAAATTAGTAGGTAAGTTTTGAGGCAAAAATAAATGGTGATGTTTCGTAGGAGGGATGCAAATGAGTCTTAACCCATTTTTTCTTATTGAGAACATTCATAAACCCCGTGCACCACAAAGTATCACACAGAAGTAAGCATGAAGTACACATCACAAAAGAAAGAAGGAATTTTAAAGTCATTAAGGATTACAACACAAACATCCAAGCCTTCTCCGGGATTCGAATCCTGGCCCTACGGCACCGCACTAACTACTTTACCGGATGGGCGACAGTTTTAACCCATTAACTCTCTGCCTATTTTTTTTTAAAATTTTTGATCAGTCAAGTTATATATGCC
This sequence comes from Trichonephila clavata, assembly GCA_019973975.1. Classification (NCBI taxonomy): domain Eukaryota; kingdom Metazoa; phylum Arthropoda; class Arachnida; order Araneae; family Nephilidae; genus Trichonephila; species Trichonephila clavata. The sequence goes on from BMAO01024112.1 coordinate 11,598, forward strand.
CAAAAAGTTGTGCAACAAAATAATTTTCAAATAATTTTTTTTGTTGTTGAAAATGTTTGCTATTTTTGAAAACTTAAAAAGATTTTTTATTTATATATTATAACGAGGGATGTGTGTATACGTAAAATTTCAAAATTCCCAAACGGGAATCAGGGCACCTAATAAAAAAAAAATGTTGCGAATAAAATATGCTTCAGTTCAGTGCACTTGATCGGTATCACTCTTTTTTAAAGTCGATGTTCATGATAGTCAAATTTTTTGGAAAATAATGCGAAAAACAGGGTTACTTAAACACAAAAAATAGTACATTGTCGGTCACGTTAACTCATATATTCCTCCTGATAAAGAGGAAGGACTATTTTTACTAAAAATTATAACAGAAACTAAAGATTCTTAACCTTTTTTTATGAACCCTCTCTTTTCTATGGATCTTTTTTTAAAATGTCCGCATATGTAAATATTTTGAAATAAAAATCAATCAGTTTTATTGGAAAATAAACAACATGTTGTGGAAAATCACTTTTAGCTCATTAAAGAATTATTATTCGTAATATTTTTACGCTTTCCTTTCGTAAATTTTTATCGATTAAAAAATGTCAGTTTGAAGATTGAAAGAGTTTGACAAAACGTCAAACCGCGTGTGGCATCGTGTTACTTCTGATGACACTGCAGTAATTATCACAACTGATTTATTTCTTGAATTCTGTCTAAGAAGACGGTTTAACTTAATGTCACTAAAATTTAACAGTGATGAGCTGCTTTTTTTTCATCCGAACTTTAATGCTCAGAAATTTTTCCGGGAAACCACCTGAAGGGTCTTTGAATCCATTAAAACCTTAATGCGTGTGTATATTAGATTTCTCAAATTGTACTGCGACTTGGCTGTTTTAAGAATTTATCCCTTTTCTCATTTTTCGTCTATACTTTTAATACGTTAAGAATCGTTTTTTGAGACATTCTACTATTTTCTTATTTGAAAATTAAGACAGAACGAAGTTTCGCATTCTCTAAGGGCTTTTATCTGCCATCACTTTTATCGTTACTAGGTACTTCAGATATGTTTTCCTCGCCTTTCCTGAATAGCTGCAAGTAATCACAATTTGTGTCGTGTTTTTATCAAGCGAGGCGGGCCTTCAGCTTGTATTGGATATGCAGAGCCCTAGACAAACACGGCTCAGTTATCAAACTTCGTGAGCACTTGGACTGATATGACGTGCTTGTATATTTGCTGAATATATGTGTCGTAGAGCCGTTGAAAGGTTGCATTTGAATTTTAAATATCCAGTCATTCTCGCCATTTTCTTTTTCGCATACTAATACGCGCTTCCCTGAGCTCGGGATGTCCAGCTTTCTTTTTCTCTCTTTATGCAAAAGGTGTCAATTGTAGAGCTTAGTTAACCTGTTCTCTAGAATACAGAGTTAATTTAGATGAAATTGCACTATTTTTCTTTTTCTTTGGTAACGTGGGTTATGCATTAACTAGGGGGAAAAAATAAAATATCTGTTGATCCAAGCAAGCTTTCTCATTATAACTTTACATGGTTGGCTTCCAGGAACGTCTTAAGACATGGGTCAACCGGATCGGCCACAATGGGGGCCTCGTATCGTTCTTGACTCAGCATTAATAAGAAAATGATTCGAATAATTTCAGTGGTCAAATGTTATTTCCGCTTTGTATTCTCGAAAACTAAGAATTTCGGACGATATGTCAACTGGCTATATGTTATGATTATCGTCCATGTATAGGGTTAGGCTTCTCACCATACGCCATCATTACTCATTCAGTCAAAAGGTGGCAGTCGGTTGAGCCAGTTTGATGTTATTGTTTGTTCGAGTATTTGACAACGTATGCTATATACTGTCTATTATTGAGAGTCATAGGTGGGGCCTATATTTGTGCAAGGGCCTGCTTTTGCGTAGTGGCCCAGGGCCTCAAAAAGTCTTAAGACGTCCCTGTTGGCTTCAGCCTTTTAACAATATAATGTTAGTGCAAGGATGGGCAACTCTTTTGGCTCTAAGGCCACATTGTAGAAGCGGAGGATACTGGCGGGCTGCACCTTTTTAAATATGATTAGATCTTGAAAAAAGGTACTAATTGTACCGTATAAAAATCAATCAATTTTAGTTAAATAAAATAGTGGCAGTTTTATTTAATTCATTTATTGTGCAAATTTCATATAATCTATAGCTATGAGCACATTTAATTTTAGAATCAGTTTAATGAGACAAATATACTCTGTGACACTTTCTACATTTTTTTTAAAATCAGGAGTGAGATTACTTGTTGAAATTCTCATCGCAGCCTACAAGTTAATGTCAGATAACTTGCGCTTATATTTAATCTTGTTGATCTTTATGCAAGAAAATATATGTTGGCCCAAAAAAATAGAACATCTGTCTATTAGGATTTCTGACTGTCTTGGCGGGCCGCAAAAAAACTCTTTGCAGGCCGCTAGTTGCCCTCTTACTGGCCTTGTATATGCGGGGCCGTTTTTAACCTCCTTAGCACCCTAGGCACTTCAAACTGTTACGCCCCCCACTGATTCCAGAGCACCCCCTCCTTTTATTTTTACCTTGCTAGTTTGGGATCCAGAGCGATTTTCCTTTAACTCCCTTATTCTTTTCCCTTTTTTTGTTTTTGCTGTTTGGATAGCCTTTCCATTGTCCACCAACTATGAATCCGTCTTGTCCCGTACCCGCAACCGGCATAGTTTGGCCACTGGTTCATTTCTTACCTAAGGGCATCACGGAGCACTCACCCTTTTGTGAATTAGTACAGTAAATTGATGAAATCGTTTGCAGTCATACATTATTGTATGAACTGCTATCAATCTGTTAATTATCATAGCTTATCCCTTCACCATCAATCACTTTTAGACATCTTTATTCTTTGTTGAGTCACTGTCAATGTACTTGTACAATAAAGGTTTTCTTCAAGCTTTGATCCTGGCCACGGTAGCCAAGTGGTCAAGGTATCGGATCATGGCTAGCGTGTCACTGAAGACCCGCCGTGTATGGGATCGATGTACGTTAAATCTGTCGAGATCTCTAACGTCCTCCCGTTGGTGTGGTGTGATAGTTAGGAGAGGGGGTGCCAGTCCAGGTGTCGGCCGCGTCACTTGTCCATGGTTCAAAATTACGCGGTCCGTCGCCAAAAGCCCTCGAGTTGCTGAGTAGTGCGACGTTAATATTCACTCACTCAAGCTTTGATCATTACGAAATCGTTAATGACATCATTTATCATTGTTATCAATTTACATTGTAGTATCATTTTGAGTGAAAAGCAACATCAAAATCTTTTGGTTTTCATTTTCAATAGTAGATGTTATCCACATAGTTCCACCAGTGGCGTAACGTACACCTCCGCAACCCCTGCATTGCAAAGAAGGGGGAGGACTCTAGGGGGCCCATAGCCTGACTGATACCAATTACGTATTTAACCAATTTATTAAACATCAAAGAAGACTGTAACTTTGCGGGGGCCCTAATATTCTCCTTTGCGCCACTGAGTTCCGCGCACATACACACACAACGCATACATGAATAGCTAGGTGGTAGTTCGTTCGCTGAAATTTTACTTTTTTCTATTTTTCACCCTCCATTTTATCAGCCTCCAAATCTTTTGCGCCATAGACATGTGCCTAGTGTACCAAAGCGGAAAAGCGGCCCTGTGTGTGTGTCGATTCCCGATCAACCTTGTGGGAGGGGCTGATGCACATTGAATCTTTTGAAGCTTAGAATCCTCTTGTTGGTGCGACGTGGTAGTCAGGAGATTGGTATTGGCTGAGGTTAGTCCTGTTATGTCGCTTCAAAGTGTCGTGTTAATAGAACTCCCTCATTCACTGGAAAGTGGCGTGTCTGCTCAGATGACCCAAAATTACGAGGTTCATCGCTAATAGCCTTCATGTTTCAAAGAATTACGTTGATTAACGGCCAATAAATTAGTCTCGATCATCAGTTGGAGGAGGGATATTACTAATTTTTGTCTTCTTTCAAAACTTATATCAGGCAACAATTTTCTTTGTGGGTTTTGCCTCTGACTGTGCTGATTCCGAAGAATAACTTGTATTGTATTTCCTTAGTTCTTATATTCCATGGTCAGGTAGACTATTATAATGCCAATGTATCTTTCATTCTCTATTCAATAATTCACTTCATCTTTTGGCAATTTATTTATTTTGCAGACAACACGGAAGACATGTACACAACACAAAGAACATTACATGCTTCTGACTCTACAAGCCAAACGCGTATACATCTCTCACATGACTTGTAGCGCCATTTATACATTTAATATTTAATTTACAACTTGCATAAAATAGTAGGTTGAATGCCGCAAAAGATTTTTATTTAAAGAGCTTTGATAATGTTAATAGCAGAGCTGTTGAAAAAATTCGTGGACTGTTCAGTATATACGTAAGAAATTAATAAAATCAACTTATTGAGTAGTTATTGTATTAAGAAAAAAAGAAAGAGTACATAAGGGGGAAAGGGAGAATTTAACAGAAACCAGAGGAAAAAAAAGGAATGGTTCTTTAAAGATAAGAGTTCAGGTTATTTGTATTTTATTGATTTCTTCCTCATTTTTTCTGTAGTCCTGGTAAATAGTCGTAGAAAAATTTCTATATTGATATAACAGAAATAGGCAATGTCAAAAGGGACATTTGTAACCTAATAAGGTCATATTATTTAAAATGCAATAAGACAGCATTTAAGAATTGTAACTAGATGTGGAAGAAATAAAGAAAGAAAATATGCTCTTTGATAGAAAAATGCATATAAATTACAATGGAATAAAAAAAAAACTTATTGAGCATAGACGGCAAAAACAAGCCATGTAGAGTAGCCTATCACATTCTAGTTTCATAAGAAAAGTTTAATTGTAATAAAAGCGTTTTTAGTCAAGCCATCCTTGTTTGTGCAGTTTTAAAATATGATTTCTTAGTTCTGAAAGACAATCAAATACCGTTATTTTATTCATTGAATCAAATAGCTATAAAAAGAAAAATGAAGAAACGAAAATAATAATAATAATCTACAAAATTAATCATTCCTAATTTATAGGAACTAAAAAACCAACAGTAGTGTGAAATAACTTTTCTGAAAAATTTGTCCAAAAAATTCGATATAGAAAGTTCCGCAAATTTTTTTTAAATACTTAAGTTCGCCTCAATTGATAAAATTTGTTGTATTTACTTATTTTTGCATAGAATATTTAAAAACTTAAGCAAATTTTTTAAAAAAAAATCTCATTCTTTGGAAGAATTATGCGATAATAAACAATTCCATTTGAAAATGGAGACACAACATAAAGATAGGAAACACTTTAGGTCTTACACCGAACATTTTCACTAATCTTATCGCTAAGCCCACCTCATTTGCACTCGGGATCACGGATAGATTTTTTTGAATATATGTTTTGTATCTTTTTCGCTATATAGTCTTTCCCTATTCAGGGTAGCTATGTAATGATATAATTTGTTATCATTCTGAGGCACCTAAAAACCTAAGGGTCTCAGGTCATTGGATCCTACCTAACATCCTTCTGTGGTTCCCTATTTTTCTACCTTTCATTTTTAGAGGTATTTGTTTTATGCATAATGTTTGCACGATCTATTTTTTTATTCTTGTACTCTCAAAGTAGTGTTTATTTAATGCAATGATTCTCAAACTGTACGGAGCACCTCCCTAGGGGGGCATGATAAGCCTAGAGCATATCAATAAGTCGAAAATAAATGATTATTTAAAAATATTATTTTTCTGAAAGGAAGCACTCTACAAAATATGTATACATTTTGAAAAATAAAAAATGATATAACTTTGATAATTTGTACGGTTTATAATTTAGGTCGATAATAGCTTTAGCATCGAAGTGCATTATTATTGCATTCAACACATTGTCATAGTATAGGGTGGGGGCGGTGAAAGTTATGTGAAAATTTTGTCCTATTGAAAGTTTGAGAAAAACTGATTTAATGCAAAAATATATACATAATATAATTGTTCTTAGTTTTTTGTATATTTTTTAATATTTATACTGTCGCCATATAATGCAGGACCCAAACAGTTCTAGAAACGTTTGTGTGTGTATGTTATATCTGCTGCTTTACTTAATCAAATAATGAAACGTACACTGTCATATTTTTTAAATAAAACGTATTCTATTCTATTTTGTATTATTGCGTGTTTGGTGGCATTATATTGACAATTATGAGTTATGGTTCTGACTGATATTCATCTGGAACAACTTCTTTTTGTATGTTTGTTGTGAACATGTTGCATAAAAGTTATTTTTACGACGTTTTCATCAATATTCTGTCTTTGAACCCATTTTGTTTCAATAAAGAAAGAATATTATATTTATATGTTCAGTTGGTTTTGTTTAACCAGAAAGTATATTGATTGCGCTAAGTGCGTTCTTCTATCTTGGAAGATGGTTTTTCGAAAAGCTTGTACATTGCACGCGTAGTAATTTCTTAGAAAAAGCTTTCAATAATATCTCAATCAACAATGTAGACCTGGGGTCGGCAACCTTGTAGTTGTAACGAACCAATACTCATGATTCACGATGCCACAAGGATGAACTGTTAGTAACAATTTGATTCCCACGATGATGCATATAAAAGTCAATAATATAGATTTAGAATTTTATTATATACTAATTTTGAATCATTGAAAATATATTTATTAACATAAAAATAAACATAAAATTTAACTTCCTTCAATTAATGTGTACATATATTATCTATTATGTATCTTTTAAAAGTGTTAACAATATGAAATAAACAACATAAAATATAAGTATTCCCCTTCAATATAGTTAAATAAAAATAAATAAATAGTTTAATTGCGAACCTTATCCCTGCACCGTTCAACTTCATATCGTAAATTAGGGGTACAATTTGTGACTTTAAATTTGACACGATTCTGGATATTCAGTTGTTAAAGCACTTCTTTGCGGACACTCGAAATATTTTTTCATTTGAGAAAAGATTTGTTCTCATAGAAATGTTGAACCAAAAGAGAGGACATGCAATTTACTTCAGGCAATCAAATCTCTATCAATGATATCCAATAATTTAAAGTAGTTGTTGATTTATCATATTTGTCTTTCAGATTTTTTTCATAATTCCGTAAATGTTACTTTCCATGATACTGAAGATGTTAGTCCAATAAGCTTCATTTCATAATTATTATTTTCCATTCACTCAATTGACGAATTTGTAAAGAAGTGTAGAGAGCCTCTGAGAATTGTATCGCGCGCCGCATGCCAAAGGTTGCTTTTCTATACTTGTCATAAGAAAATGTTGGTTTTCCGATATGCTTTAAATAAAAAAAATTTAAAATTTAAAAAAATTTCGTACAGATTTCCCCCCCTTCAATTTAGTAGAAAGTTTCCACATTGCAAAATACTTCTCTTTTTTGGAGTAGTTGAAGTGCTCAGTGGGCATTAACAATTAGGGGGGGGGGCGTTGGGGATTCAAATGCCATAGTCCAGCATATTTTTAATTTTTATTACTAAGATTACGCATCGGCTCTTTCGCCAACTTATTATTTATTTTATATGCACACTTTTCGCGCGTGGCTACAAAAGAAGTCTGTGTATACCTCTGGAAGAGCTTTACATAATAACATATATTAACAATAACAACGATATTTGTTTTAAACGATTTCTAATGCTTGTCTATATAGGGGAAAAGAGCTAATCTATTCCGTAGAACATTAAAAATGACAAAACGATGTATTTGATTGGCCAAATATGTTTCAGAAATTAAACCATTTTATCTTAAATTGTTGGAAAATTTAAATTACCTAATCGATTCACAGATCCTGGAAATAATTCTGTGTATAGTTTTTTATTTTGAAGGATTCAAATGATTTAGTGGTCGCAGTTATATTCTCGAATAAGAGTGTGTATTTGATGAATGTTTTACTGCGTAATTTTTGCTGCATATAATTTTCCTTTAATTCTGGAAATTATAAATTAGTACAAGGGTTGATCAAATGAAAAGGTACGAAACGACACGGTGGGTACAAATATAGACTTTATTCAAAATATACACCATAGGCCTGAGCACAACGATCCCACTGATGAATAAGCCGCAGGATTCCTTGTTCCCAGAATTCCTGTGGCTGTGACGAGACCCAGTCCTTCACAGTGTCCTTGAGTACGTCGTCCGAGTTGAAGCGCTTTCCTTTCAGGTGTTTCTTCAGTGTACCAAACACATGGAAATCGCAGGGTGACATGTCCGGACTGTAGGACGGATGGTCCAACGTCTCCCATTGGAACTTGTCCAGTTCCATTTGTGTGACTCTGGAGACGTGTGGACGCGCGTTATCATGGAGCAGAACCACACCCTCCGTGAGCAGCCCCGGTCTTTTGTTCTTGATGGACCTGCATAGGCGTCGGAGTGTCTCACAGTACACATCGGAGTCAATGCTTTTTCTGTGCTCGAGTAATTCTGTGGTCGCATCATTTGGACGCCGCTTTTTATAAGAGCCTTTGCTCTCTCCTGCGCATGTGGGCACCCGCGCATGATCCGATCTCAGTCAGAGTCTCCAGTGGCATCCCGAGATGTCTCGCTACATTCTCCCTTGGCGGAATATGCAAATATTCAACTGTTTCATTTTTAAGTCGTTTCGTACCTTTTCATTTGATCACCCCTTGTATCATCTATTGACGAAAAAGGAACACTGTTTTTCAATCTAAGATTTTGACCCTTAGTTGGATTTTTAATATTCATTATTTGCCAGAAATATAAAATGTTTGATGAATATTGCAGTGTCCCTAAACATTTCTGGGTAGCCTAATTTATCTTGTAATATATTAAGTGCAGTCACATTGCTATCTTCAAAAACTTTTAAAACTAATTTAACATTTTGTTTTTCAAAATTTGTTGGTTTCAAAGCTTTTAAACATAATTTAGGAGCTAATTTAACAATATTGTTAATTTCTTCGTTATAAATTTTAAATAATGATGAAAAAGATGCTTTTCGCATTTGAGAAAATTCTGAAGGATCAGGATACATTAAAGAAGAATCAGCATCTTTCTGATTCAACCAATTATTTCGTATAGATTTGATAAGATGTACTGAATCAAAAGTAAGATGCAATTTTTTTTGTATTATTAGCTGGATTCTGAATAACACTCTTTATGGTACCATTACACAATTTAGAAAAACAATTTCTATTTACTCTGTTATTATCACTTATAATACAAACAACTGAAAAACCTACCTTTTCCATTAGTGACAAAACTTCTAAAGTCATAGAATGCAAATCTTCAGCATTCATGTTCTTTACAGGGTTCAATGATACTATTTCTTTATTTTTACTCAATAAAGAAGAGTATAAAAAACATTGAATTGTAGTAGCTGCATCTCCTTTCTCTCTCTGTAAGTCCTACAATTTTATTACATTTATATGTAATCGCTGATTTGATGAAAATTTCATCAATTTGTAATATTACGCGTTTCTCGTGGTCTTTGAGTTCTTCCTCGTAGATAATTTTCATTCGCCAAAGTTGACAAACCTGGAGTAACATTTAATCCAGATGCAACTCTCTGTAACTGTCTCAAACTTGGAAGAATTATATTCCCCTTATCCCTTACATAGGAATAGCATGCAGTAGATTTAATGTACATGCAGAAAGAAAAAACCATTAAATTACTGCTATACTTACGGCCATGTTTATTTGAATTTAATAATTTCATTTGCTCTAAAATAAAATTTGCCGCCTCAAAATTTTCAGCATTACAATTTTCAATGTACTTCTCCCAAGATTGAATAGCCATAACATGATCAGGAATAGAATTAATAGAACAGATTTCCTCAAAGACATTTACTGTATTAAGAATATTTAGCAATTCACTAAAATATGTTAATCTAGGAGGATTATTAAGAATTTTTCCAATAGAAGGTATTTTTAATTGACGATTATTATTAAATATAACTATAGAGAGATCTGTATTTATTTTCAGGGATTTTAAAATAGGACAATTTTCACAATTAATAAAAAGAAATGTTATGCAACTTTCAGAATCATGTTTTAGAACATCATTTTTAGATAAGAAATCAGATATAGGATTTTCTCGCATTAACAGATTTTCTTTTAAATATTCAAAACTGGTAATTTCGTCTTAATAAAATTAGTCAACAGTTGTTCGTCTAATTGTTTCATTTTTTCCTTTCTTTGAATTGTCACTGAGCGTTCTTTAATTGTTCATTCAAATAGGATGGACAACCAGGGAAAATGCAAGGATACGCATTCTCTGATAATTTTGGATACACTCTAGGTATTTCAATAACAGTACCAGTCTTGTCTGTAATTTTATCTTTTCTTACAATGAAAGATTCAGGGAAATGTTTAATGCACACTACACTATTGTTAGTGTTTTTAAAATCCCTTGGAATTTTCTTTTTCCAAGTTTGTAACAACTGTTCATCTTTTGGGAAACGAAACACTGAAACGTAGGGCTGCCCTGGTTTATTAGAGGTACAATTTGGTACACAACAATAACGAGGCATTTTTTATAAAATGTGTCCAGCTTTAGGTTAAGTTATGAAAAAAGTTTTAAGATAACTAAGATTTGACAGAATAAAAAAATATAACATTAAACTCTAACTTCTCATATAAAACAAAATATCTTAATTTACAAATAATTAAGGATGTTGGCACATAAGCATCAATTTGATACCATGTCCTCAAGAAGAAAAGAACGAATTCAATAATAACACAACAGTAAAGTTACACAATAATATAAATATCGTACCTTTCTTTATGGTATATAAAAGAGTAATCCTAAATGGTAAAGTTATCCTGAACTTCCTGAAAAAACAGCAAAGTTATCCTGAAAAAACACACTTCGGAACAGATATTAACTTTATCACCATACAAGATGGAAGCGTTAGTAGTAATCGTGGATCCCGCCAAAACAAAATATCATTCCCTCCTTTCGTCACATGACTAGAGCTAGCTCTCTGACTGGCGAAGCCTTCTTATTTAGAAAGCCTTGGTTATACCAGCTCGGGTGTTGTTCTCTTCACTTAGACCGATGTGCGTCCTCTTGTTGCTTTGAAATCCGACGTCAATTGACAGTTTCGTATAACCAATTTTAATTGATATAATTACCATTTATTTATATTTTAATAAATATAACCATTTTCAAGGTAGCCTCATGGTATAAAATTTTTGTGCGTTTTAAACTATTATTGGAATTGGTTTTCATGTTGATGGATTTTCGTATGAATTTCTGGAAAAATGAATAATTATATCACCTTACGAAAAAAACTTCCCATCTGTAAATGTTATGTTTATATCTGTTAAGATTATGGTTGCGAACTTTCATTCAAACAATTCGAACGCGATAGTTTTGATGTAAATATAATCTAGAACAATGAATTTTAGCTCTTTTCGACTTTCTGCAGTTATTTTCGCGCCGCTTTTTATATTTTGCCTCAAATTAGTGGTTGAAACTCCGATTTTTACCTTTTATCATTCATTGTCAGGAATATCGTTTTATGCTTCTCAGTCGTGTTGCTGAACAGTGGGACGTTAATATTCACTCACTCACTCCCTTATGCTTCTCAGTTTCACCAAAAATATTGAAAACTTCGGAAGAGTCTTTTAAGAAAAGAACCATTTTAAAGAATTATTATGTTGGTATGGGAAGAAAATAGTATCGTATTGGATTTTTTTTTCTTTAATTAATGCGAAATTTTCTCATGATGCTGTACGTTCTGAGGTTTGATTGAATAAGAATATTTTGTTGTATAAATCCGAGTGTTAATTGAAATTAAATTAAGTTTTTGCTTCATATCCTTTACAGATAGCATTTTTTCTTTTAATAAAAATTGACCTTTAATAACGGACATTTTGATTGAAATTCTCCTTTATGAGACAGATAATTATTTCTTTTTAACGGAACTTATTTCTTGAATTAAATATTGTTTATTCAAAACAAGACTGAGTTTTGTCCATTTATAAATGAAAACACTTTCTTAGACTGCATTAAAAATTACTCTCACTCTCCCCGCCCCCTTCCAAATTCGAATTATTTGCTGATAAACGCATCAACAAGTAATAGCTTGTCAAAAATCATAAATGTTTTTCGCTGAAACCTTTCTGTAAATCATGGGAGAAATTAACCTCGGCTTTAAGTATTTTCTATTTTATTCGAATTGCTCAGTTGAATTAAATGAGTCGTTAAAAATTTTTTAGTTGAAATTGTTCATTTTAAAAAACAATGGGTTAGTTGCAAAATTGTTAGCTCACTAATTATTGAATTTGATCAGAAATTGTGTGACATATGCTCTACAACTGACTATCAGAAATTGTGTGTGTGAAAAATTCACTAATTGAATTCTATCAGAAGTTGTGCGACAGTGTTTATTTCAATTTTTTTATTTTTTAAGACTTTTCTTTCCTAATCAAGTTATCTTTCTTTCATACATTTTTTTTTAAAATTCAAATGTGTATTTGTTTTAAATATTTTAAGAATATTTCGCTTGTGTTATGTTCAAATTGATTCTGATCATACGGAATATGAACTTTACCCTAATTTTTTTCAAATGAAACGTTTTTACATTGATAACTTGATGTACAGAGTTACATTTATTTCACCCTAATGATCATTTTGACATTAATCAATTTTATTTTAGGTGTATAAAATAAAATCCTTGTTTCGTCTCCAGTACTTGAGTGCTAAATCTATTTTTAAATTTCAAAAGACATTTTTAATAGTATGGAATATTATTAAAAATAAAGAACATAATATAATTATTGGATTCATGTATTATAATAATTCGATCTTAAGTCGAACCAATTTTTTCCCCCTGACTTCGTAATGCGCTCCGAATCAAAAAATAGTACTGAAATATCTTAACATAATGGACTAAATTCATCATGACGTCATAATCACATGATAACTTTAAACCACGTGTTTTTAGCCAATCAAGTTCAAAAACACACGTGAGGTCATAGTCACGATAAATGCAAATATCTATTTTCAGCAAATCAGTTCATGCATTTCGTTGTTGCCAAATTACGCTTTTTACAGAAACTTTTTTTTAAAAATTAATATATTTGTCACTTTATTTAAAAGTACGTGTATAAAACAAGACTTTTTTCTTCTTTTATTTTAAAATCTTTTTGCAGAAATTTCTTTTTATAACTCTTGAGCATCTTTACCCAACTATGCAATTTGAAATTTTACCTAAATTTTGCAAATAGAATAAAAAGTACGAGCTAGCTTACTGTCTGTTTTGAATTCAATGTAGAACACGTGTTTATATTATCATGTGACCGTCATGAATTTAGTCCATTCCTTTCCAATATCACGTGACATTGATTTCACAAATAAATTTTTACATATACTGAATAAAATGCATGTACAAAAACAGTTGACAAAAGTGGTGAAGCGCATCTTTTTGCCATTTCATGATGCTCAAGCCGAAAAGCACTTCTCCACAATCTTGTCCAATAGTCGTTAAGCGATTAAATCCCAGGTATTACATTTCTTCCCATTCTAGTCGACATCAATTCAGTGAAAATTGCCACCAAGGGTCGTCCGCGTACCTCGTGCGGTTCGCTCTCCGGGGTCCATAAATCTTCCAAAGGTGGCAAATCATCGACATCGCAGGCGTCAGGTAGGCCGGTGGGGAGGGAGAGAAAACTTCTTCCCCCCTCATCCATTCCGGATCTTCTTGCGCTGGCTTCTCGCGTTTTCTGTGAAGAATTTCTCCCCCAGATAGGGCTCCCTGCTTGCCTCGCTACATAACTAATAATAGATTAGTGGCTTGATTTTTTTTAACCTCCGCCCCTCCCCCCGTGCAAGTAAGGTGGAGCGAACGTGACTGATACCTGTGGGATGGGAGGGGGAGAGCTGAATTCCATCCCCCTCACTTCGTGAAGGATTCCGAGCAGTGGTGGTTGTGGCCGTTTAGAGTTTTGAACAGGAATGGTTGGATGATTGCGCATGCGTGGAAGTAGAGCTTTGAATGCATTTTCTTGATTAAGGAAATTTGATAAGTTTTTTCACATGCAGATGAAATTAGCTTGTTCTAAAAATGATATGTTCCTACATTAGGAAGTAGTTATTAATTTTTGTTATATTGAATACAAAAAAATGCCTTTTCTTTTTTTAAAAATTTATTTTGTTAAGGTATTACTTGCATTTGGGAACAAAAATTAACCGGTAATTTTCTTACAATAATGTATAAAGAATACAAGTCGTCAAATAAGCTATTTATGTAAGGTTTGTGTAAAATCAAATTATATGGAGCTTGTAATATGATATAAATTAGTAAACGATCTCCATTTGAATATTTATATCTTGTAAAACAGAATTCAACAGTCAAAAGTTAATTGATGATTTCTTTAAAATTTTGTGAAAAAAATAGTTTTTTTTTATCAACATTTGAATTAAAAAAAACAACCGTAAATGTGGTTGTTAAAATTTTTAAAAATGTAGATTAAAATTAAATAGATGTCAAAATGTTCAATTAAAATAAAGAAAATAGATGATATACACATTATTACAAAACTCATAACTTGATAAGCTTATTTAATTTCAAATCTTAAGAGCAATCGATTGTTTTAAAAGCTACTTTCTCTTGGTAAATAAAAATTCGAATGCATATTTTTATAAAAATGTTTATATTCACCATCCCTTCCTCGCATTCAATTTGCTCTAGTTAGTCAGTTTCAATTTTAATTCTTAAAAACCATGGTAAGGTGAAATTGATTCCCTTAATAAATGATCCAAATTAATCCTCAATAATTCGAATTATTTTCATGAGACTAAATTTACTACTACATCCACTTGAGGATTAAATTTGCAACTGGCCGATTCTGTTTATTGTAAAATAAAAATTTCTGCTATTTCATGGCGATATTAGTAATTAAACTATCTTTACGAGTACTGATTGTCAATGGTCGCTGACTCGTTGTAGAGTCGTTTGAACTCATAGTGCCACTTGGAATCCACCGTGTGAAGGGCTGATGCACGTAAAATCTGCCGAGGCTCATAGTTCCCATTGGAGTATTGAGAAGGGGTGCCAGAGGTTAAACAATTATTGTAATATCATTTCTATTGATTCACCAGTCAGTATTGAGATACTTTCTATCTAAAACTAAGGGATGTGCTGCACATAAAAACCATTTAATGATTTTTTTTTATATGAAATGATTCAAATTTACCCCCCCCCCCCCCGTAATTTTCAGATAAGTCACCGGGCGTTGTACTTACTCTTTCAAAATGGCTTTGTGGCTAAAAGAGACATTATTTCCCCTCGTTTCATTCATGTGGGTGGGGACATCTTTTTTTTCTCAACACCGCACATGGAGTTTTTTTTTCTTTCAACACTACTCGGGCGGTCCACTTTCCTTCTCGGTCACTAATGACAGATGTTTAGAAAATATAATTTCTGGAGTGTTCCTGTGTGTGTTCCATTGTATTTAAATTGTATTTAATTTATATAACCAGATGGATTTAAAATTACGGTAGATATGCTCGAAGAAGTTATAATCACTTTTGGATTTTAAATATCTCAATTCTGTTATAATAATCATACTTGTTTTTTATATTTTAATGTACTATTGTTATTCCTGCATGGATGAAACATAGTTTTTTGTGTTGACACAAAACGTTATACATACATATAGCCGATAAATAATAAAAATCTGGAGTTATAACAACAGACACTGGCGTAGCTAGTCTTCAGTGGGCCCTGCATCAAAAGTTCCTTCGGGGGCTCTTAATATTTTGCAATTTTTTGCTTACCAACGTAGAGGCCCCCTATCATTGATACGGTGGTAGCTATGACCCTTACAACAGATAAACAGTTTTAATACACGGAAAATTTTCGATGTAATTTTATTTGTATTGGAAGATATATCAGTGTTGTCTTTCTGTTTAGTTTAAAGAAAAAAAAATAACAGTAGTATTCAGTAGCGCACACAACAATTTTTCAAGGAGGGGGTCCATGGTCGAAAGTCTCCCAACTCGTATTATACCTCAAGGCAACACCAATTAATACTTCTGGTTTTGTCGATTTTGTTAACAAAAAACAGTAAAAAAAATTATTGAATTAATACTTAGCATTAATTAATCAAATAAATTGTTAATGGTAAGAACTTAATTAAATTTTACATTATATATAAATAGGATTATCATCAATCGAAAAAAACTCAAGGGCTTTTGGGGGTGTCCGGACCCCTAGGACACCCCTCCCCCCTTGGGTGCGTCACTGGTAGTATTTGTACATATTTTTCTCATAATATACCCAATACTAATGTAGTTTATTATTTTTTTTTTAAAAAACGTTAGTACGTTTAAATTTTTACAGAAGTATAAAACGATATTTTTTCGTGTCCTAGTTCACACATTCTCTGTAATTTTTTCACTTCTATAGTAATTGAACAAAAAAAAAATGTTAATTTCTTTAAAAAATCAGGAATGTAGAAACTTGACACAAAAATTGGAGATGCAATAATAGCTTTTAGGCCGAAAAACTAAATCAAAATCGTTCGAATTCAAGAAATTTCAAATATCCTAAGTAGCTCCTTCATCAGTTCAACTCTGTGAGCATGCGCACTTATTCAACGTTTTCTGACCTGTTGTCTCGGAATGGGAGGGTCCGAAGTGGGGAGGGGCTGCTTGCACCGAAATCCCCTAGGCACGGCGCGCACGCGGCAGCTTATCCTTTCAAAAGAAATAAATTCGGATCTTCTTGAACAAAAAGAGTGTGGAAGGGGGGGGGGGGTAGATCCTTACACGAGGTGAGGAATGCCGCAGGAGCACTTGGACGAATGTTATCGTAAACACGAATTCGAATGTGGCGCTTTTGGCATTCAGGGCCATGCGTTTCGAGATCTTTATCCTGTAGGAATCTTTACGGATGGATATTTGATATCGTGAATGTGTTGTTGTGTTGTACCGTGTTATAAAAGTATAATGAATTTATGAATTGAGCAATTTAGTTGTTTCAAGAGTCTGAGCTTTCTGCTTATGGGTGAAAAGATTTAATCCATTCTAGAAACTTCTAGCACGCTTTGATCATCAGGGGTTGCGCTGCAATTTTTTTCCCCCGGGTTGGCGGATTCTTAAAAAAATCATGGAATGTTTCAATTGTGTGATAACGCTAGTTGTTTTTTTTTTTTTAATGTTCAGCCAGCAATTTAAATTTTTTTTAGTTTCAATGAAACAACGTGCCATTTAAGGTTAAATTGTAGAAAAAAAATTTTTTTTTTAACTCAAGTTATTGAAAAAAGTTTTCCAGTAATTTCTCTCTCTCTCTCTGATGCATTTCACAAATTTTCAAGTTTTTGAAATGCAAAATGTTTTGATAACTTGAAGAAATATCTGTCATTTTATTTTGTAACTGATAAGCTATACGTTGTCCTAAGCAGGGACGGGGCGTTTTAAGGCATGGGTTAACTGGGCCTCTGTCTCTGGGGAGCCTCGTCTCGTTCTCGACTGAGCCTTGATAAGATCATGATTTGGATAATTTCAACGGTCAAATGTTATTTCTGGTTATATTCTCCGAAAAACTGGGAATTTCGGATTTCTTGTCAACTGGCAACAGTGACAAGACTGAATTATTAAATGATGACCGTAGTCCATGTATAGGCCTAGGTCTACCACCATACACACCATCATTACTCAATAAGTCAAAGAGCGGCAGTTGGTCGAGCCGATTTGTACGATTGTAAGTTAAGCACATTTGTTTCGTGTTACTGTTTGTACTAGTATTTGACAGCGTATGTACTATCTACTTTTAAGGGTCATAGGTGAGGGTCTAAATTTGAGTAGGGGACCAGGGCCTACTTTTACGTAGAGGCCCGGGGCCTCAACAAGTTTTAAGACGTCCCTGGCCATAAGTTGTGGAAAAATAATTGCTATCCAATGAAAACAATACGTTGAATGATTTTATTGTTTTAGAAGTAGAATAAAAGAAACCTTGAGTATATGCATATTATTTTAGAACAAACTAAAGAGATTGATTCATTTTAACCGTTTGATATATAGATCACACACACGGCAGGAAATATAGCAGCAATTATGCTTATCTAAGTGACATATTAGTAAAAGAAGAAAGATGGGGGCTTTTTTTATAATAAAGGAATATTGATAGCATAGTGAACACATAAATCTCAATATGTATATTTTTAATTTTTTAAAATTCTATTCCATTGATCGAGTTATCGTATGGAGAAAAGTTCTGCTTCTCATTATTTTGAGGATTTTGTTTGTTTGTTACTAAAGGCTGCATTAAAATGGTATTCTGTAACACAATCAATTTATAAAGCGATTTAAAACTGCAATTCGGTTACATTTATAGGAATTATAAACAATGAAAAAGAAAAACATTTCCCTCAGATGATGGCTTGAATAAGAGTGGATATTCTTTTTGAAATCTCATGGATGATTTTTTTTAACTAATATTAATAGTTAGTCAGCTGTCAAAGTTTGTCGTTAAATGTTTGACAGGCATATTTACAACATGTTGTTTTAACAAATATTTTACATTTGGCTATTTAATAAATTATCATGCAAGTAACAAATGACAAACCTCCCGAATCTGACAATTTAATCAAGACATTACCGGCTGTCTTTAGAAATTAATGGATAAAAATACTAACTGGCGACAGCTTGTTTTTGAAACGACGCTCGAGTCAACATTTTCGAAAGCGAAGAGTTGATTTGGCATCCCAGGAATCATGAATATGTATTAAAAACATTATTGTGTTTAGAGAAGCATGCATTCTGCCCACACCTGCCGTCTCCTGTGTATCTTTCAAATGTTCTCGGAACTCTAAACAAACTGAAATGAAAACATTTAGAAGGATGAGACGTCATATTTTTGAGTGTCGGATTTACATAAGTAATTTGTCTTAAGCGCGAATACAAATAAAAATGTTTTTAGTCTGTCGTTTTTTTTATTTTAAAAATGATTGAGTCGTTGGCTTCTTTTTAGTTATGTAAGAAATTGTATTGGTAAAGGGATAGTTCGTTGATATGTCTATTTGTGTGTAGGGTTGCCATTTCATTGAATGGAATATTAATAAATAGTGCTATATATTTTTTAAAAAAAAATTTCTTGCTTGTTCTTAATTTCAGTTGCAGTTTTAAAATTAAACTTAGGAGTAAAATGCTTTGTTTGTTCGGTGTTTTCTGTAATTTATGGGCATATTTTATTTCTGCGTATGATGTATATGTTTTTTTCTTTACGAACATATATTAAAGTATAATGTCACTTAGGTGTATAATCAGAAAATAAAGGTTAAAATTTTTAATCGAAAAGCTTGTGAAGGAAAAAAAAAAATTTGCCTTCTATTTTACAGTTTTTGTTAAAATTTTCTAAAATAGATAAAAATTTGCTTTAATTTTAATAATTTAAACGTAGAAAAATTTACTCAAACTTGGTAATAATTTAAATCAAAAATAATGATTTTATTATCAGCGCATTAGTTTTAAATATATGTTGCATTTTCAAACAATATATGGTGAACTCTATACACAATTTTTTTTGATTTTTAAATAATTAAAATCTTGACACACACACATACAGTGGATTTTAATTATTTAAGAAATTGCACCTTAAGTGCTGAAAAAACGCTGGCATGAGCCTTATTATAAATTATTGAAATCTGCATATTTTATTACTAAGATTATAATGTAAAATTTTCTTTAGAGTTAGAATGTGTAATTTGTTGTGCATTCCGCTGTCTGTATGGTAAAGAGGAACGGAGAAAAAAACATTTAAGTATGGAATTCACATCATAAACTCTTGAAAATTCATTTACTTTATGTATATACTGTTAATTGTGTAAAATCTAAAGCAAAATAATTTATAATTTAGAAAAAAATCTAAAAGATTTCAAAATAATTAGCGCGCAATTAGGGACTTAATTTTTCTCTACAAGTGATATTTAAAGTTTCTCTTATAAATACGACCCAAAGCTTCTGAGAGGATAAGTTTCCTTTTTAGAACAGCAAATCCACCCTCCGCTCTTTATTCTCTTGAAAAGTAATAAATGTATTGGCAACAGTTCCTCCCTAATGGAGAAATGTACTTTCATGCAATATTACCCCCATTTAACTTGGACCTGATAACTAAAACCATGATGATAGCTTACTGTTTCGAAGGTACACGAATTTGAGTGTGTATTTTACCTGGATGTTGATCACATTTGGATTTCTGTAAGACACTCATGTATACCTATTTCTACCCACACTGTTCTGATTCCCTCAATTCCAGAAAAAAATTCCTCATACTATCTCGTTTTATTAACCTCTTATCAAGCTCGAAGCAAAAATTTTCGAGCAGAACGCTTCTGTTACCAAATATGTGGGGATTTCGAGCCATACAATTACCGAAGTCCTTTCTCAAAAAACATAAATAAAATTATACCTTTATCTCTTATCCATAGTTCGTGCCTCTCTAAAAAACCTAACAACCTGACGGTGTACAAAAAAAAAAGTGAAGAATCTTAATCTCACTCACACTCATATTGTTGTAATCCATTACAACTTTTCGTCCTTGAACTCCATTATGTTTTTTTCTTCTCTAGGCCACCTTTTTTATCTTTGAGAAAACAAGCCATGTTTGGCGAGCGTCTCGTAAGGTAGCAACCATTTTCCGCCAATACCGGAGCCTGCCTTCTTATGAGCATCTTCCGTGTATTAGACCGAACTCTGAATTTGTCCTATTGGAATGTTGAACGAGGAGAAAATCGTGACAGATCTTGACACTACTCACCTGGCTTAAAATACAACCCCTTCTCTCTTTTCCCTTCGTTCTCTCCCTCCCCCCACATCGAATTTTTTCACAATAATCGTGCGAAAAGGCTTGTGATGCTCAGGTCGCGTTCTTGTTCTTTTGCTGTCGGTAATTGTTGTAACAAAGACTTTTTTTTTTGTTTTTTGTTGGTTCATCTTTTTATTTTCTCTCGTTCTGGAACAAAGGTTTTGGTTAAAACCTTCAAGAAGTCTGGGAGGGTGGGGGGATACGAAATTATGTTTTTATTAAAAAATTATTTATAGGGGACCTGACCTCTGTAATCGTAAAAAAACTTCTCAAAGCTGAGAATTTTTTGTTGTAATAAAAAAAAAAGAGTTTTCTGTCCTCAATTTGGGGCTATCAAAGATCCTTAGAAGCGTTAGATTTTTTTGTTCCGAGAACAGTTTTTATGTTGTATATACGTTTCATTTTATGGAACTAGAAAAAAAACTCATTTAGTTTTGGAATCACTGTAATTTTGAACTGTTTTAAATCATACTATTGGTTATCAAATGAAAATGTCAAACACAGTTTTTTTATTTCATCTTAAGGATTTGATATGCTATTTTTATGACCCTTGTGTCTTCATTAGAAGATTTAATAGTGGAATCACTTCATGCAACTGGGAAGGAAAATTTTATTTCAATTAATCATTGAATTTCTCTCTCAATGATATATAACGCACAGATGTATATCGCTATTGTTAAAAATATTAGAAAAATATTTGTGTCAATCCTTAAATATATAAAATGTATTTTATTCATGAATCAGAAGTAGAATAAATACATTTTCTCTTCACGTACATGCTAAAATATATCTTATCTTATTGAAATTAAAGACAAAACTGAAAAAAAAATTGTAAGATTATTTTTCGAGATGTTCCTCATTTGATATTTATTTCTAAAATCACCACCAATGAAAATCGTCCACTTATGTAATAATTTAAAATGCCCGTAGCAAAGCTCGATGGACATTGAATTTTAAAGGGGGGGGATGTCTATACCACTCAGACGTAATAATAGACTTTTAAACCTTCTTCAGGCGCACCTCTGAGCGAAACAGAATCAGGCGTACCCGGTCTGAGAGGCCACCGATATATATATTTTAACTTACCCCTAATCAATTTTAATTCAAAACACCGGTAGGGCTGCTTCAGGTAAGGTTTAAGGAAAGCAAATACACACCGAATCGTACGAAAAAGAACCAGTTAAAGCGACAAAATGAAACACCGAAACAACCACAAAATTGCTAATTTGACACAATACTTTAGCTGGCATCCCAAGTCTGCTGCGGCCAACGCAGGGTTTGATTAATATTTCAAATATTTTATTATTTGCAGATGAGATAAACGCAAATCGGCATGGAATTGAATTATGTATACGTGAAAAAATGCATAAAATTTGGTACATGTTAATTCTTACTATCGTGCTTATTTTAGGCTGCATGGGATTTTAAGAGATGTGTAAAATCTCTCACAACTCTTATTTTTTATCTGATTATAAAAGATGAATTATTTAGTAAATGTTTTATCTGAACATGAATCAAAAGTATACAGAAAGTATAAGTATGTATTCCACCGATACTTCAGAAAGTTTAACTCGAAAAGATAGAATTTCAAAATAGTTCTGAAACGAAAAGGGGTGACAACGGGACTTCAAAAATATAAACGATGTGGCGGAAGACTTATTCCGAATCTTCCCAAAAATACTAATTGAGATATACAGTTATGAAAGTAGATTGCTAATTTTAAAAAATAATCTTTATGAAGTTATCGAAAGTTTTTAATTTGAAATGAGAAGTGAAAATCGCTACGATCTCGCTTGCTTTGATGATTTTTAGGGTTTTTTTCTCTCTCGAAACTATTGGCTAGCTTGGTATTCTGGGACAAATAAATAGAAGTTTTGAGTGCTTTCTCTCACTCTCTTGTATCATATTCAGAGTTAACATGAAAAATGTTTGCTTTTTTTCAACTGTTCGACGTATTTCAACTTATGCATTTTTAATTTGAATCATCTGTTTATTTTTCTCACGATTATGAATTTAAATAATCCTGTCGCAGATTAAATTACTACAAAATATATATGAATTTGTCAGTATTTCTCTTGTGGAGAGAAAAGATTTGGAGAGAATATTTATTATTGAATCAAAAATAATATTTGCACTGTTTAAAAAGAAAAAAGTTTGGTTTTCCTCGAAATTTTTTCATAACTCCCCCCCCCCCTCCAAAGAATGCAATTATATTGTAATTATATATTACTTGGAAATAATTATTCTTTTCGAAACTTTCGATTATTTTCAAAGTACAAACTACAATACTTATTTTTTCGGGGAGGAGTTAATTAAAAACTCATCGAGTGAATTACAGTTTGATGTTTGTCTAAACAAAAGCTACTAGCATAATTAAATAATATTAAGAAAAATGGAGTTTTTTATAATTCAAATACTGTTTAGTATAATGAACTATTTTCTTTCTTTCCTTTTTTAATGAATAAACCTTGATTACAAAATATCCATTGCGAGCAAAATTTTGCCCTTTAAAAATTTAATATCTTTTACCTTCCTTTCCTTTCGCTTTTAAATCTGACGATTACTAATAAAAGTAAAAACAATATACATTCAATAATTAATATAAATCGTTACATGTAACAAACTTTTTGTTAGACTGTAACAAAGTAAAAAAATGGGGGAGGGGGAGGAGTTGTTCTATGTAAACAACAAAACAGTTTTACATGTGTGGTACATATTTATTTCAGAAACTGGAAATACCTTGCACATTCCACAATTGCCTTGTGAACGGAAGAATGAAATGTGTTACCTGGAGAAGGATGGTAATAATTTGTGGCACTGGAAAAAATCTGAGAAAATCAGATTTCACAAAGCAAGAGGATTCCGAGGAAAGATGGTTGTAGTAAAATGATACAATTCCTCTGTCTCTACAAACCTCTATACATTCCACAAAAGACTCTACCTTCAACTAATTTGAAGAGTTCTACCACCCGCCGTGAAATGTGTCCGTGAAAACTCAAGTTGCCAGTTTCATTTTGTAAATATATAATATATAGTGCCATTCCATTTTAGCCAAAGAAACATTTTATTTTTAACTGAACGATTGATGTGTTCCAAAATGCGTTAAGTTCCTCTGAAACGTTTACTGCTGGCAGCAAAG
Organism: Trichonephila clavata; assembly: GCA_019973975.1. Classification (NCBI taxonomy): domain Eukaryota; kingdom Metazoa; phylum Arthropoda; class Arachnida; order Araneae; family Nephilidae; genus Trichonephila; species Trichonephila clavata. The sequence goes on from BMAO01024112.1 coordinate 35,549, forward strand.
ATGAAAATATGCCAAAAATCTGTTTTGTATTTGTTTGTTCTTATATTTGGGCCATGTATTTGTGTTGGAAAAATTTGGAAGGAAGACGCCACGAAGGGTCGAAGTTAGTTTGATTTTCTTTATTCCTTTACACTACGATACTGATTTTTTTAAAATGAATTGGGCTTAATAAAATGGCTTCAAACTGCTCTGGTTGTTAGTTATATGTATGTCTGTGATGTAACATATTTACTCATTTTGATTTATGTTCTCTTCAGTATGCATCGGTACAACGGGACGAATGTCTGTTCCTTCGAACAGGGAGCACCATTATCAAAACTTGAGGGATCGATATTCCAACTGCACATATGTGGATGGAAATCTCGAGTTGACTTGGTTACAAGTAAGTGCATCAGTTTAAATAAATTTTAATACTTTTTTTGTGTATATAATCTTGTCCAGTTTAGCTTGAGGAAGACAAGATTTATTTAAAAAAAAATCTTTCTGGGGCTGCCCTCTTGCCTAGATATGGGAGCATTGTCAGAAATTACTTAGGATGGTATCGTGCATTTCAATCTCCATTAGTAACTAATCCGCGTGACTTTTAGTTTATAAAGTTAGGTTAATAGTTCAAAAGATTTTTAACATCCTTGATTTAACAGTAAGTAATCTTTATATGTTTATAAGATCTATAAAATATTTTTTAGATGTCTATGCAAAAACATGTCACCCGGTTTTGTTCTGTTTTTCTTGGATAATTTGTAATTTCTTGCTGATAATTTTTTAACTATTTTATTAAGCAGTTAATTGTGGCACCTCGTTTGAGAGCAGGCAACTAAGCGTGTCACGGAAATCCAAAGAGGACGGGAAGTGTCACTGTTAAAATATTGGATCAAAAAGATAGTTTTATTTTAGAAATTTGCCATTTTGATTGCCAATACTAATTTATTCGGTAAACATAAACATTATTGCATACATATTACTCGAAAAACGCATTTGTCTCATGGCTGCCCATACCTGAAGGAACTCTGTTATGAATCAAATTTTCGACTTTGCCTCTTTTTGGCTAACATATGAAAAACATTATTATCACACATAAATAAATTCATCATGCGAATTTATACGCTATTTCAGCCGTTGCCTACGGGAACGTATGAGTTCCTCTTAAATTGTTTATATTTTTTATTTGATATTTACTCCGGGCCTGGTCTCAAAATATTCTAAACATCTTGAAGTTTTAGAATATGTTTTGTTTTCTCAAAAATTACTATTTAAATAGGCAATGTGGTCACTACTTTTTATGCATGACGAGTATACTCGTCATGACACAAAACCTTGTAACTTTTTCCTGACGAGTATCCTCGTCAATCTCAATTAACTGGTTAAATTAGTCAATTTCAGACTAATTTACTCCTATCCTTGGAATTCGCAAACAGTGTAAGTGGATACATGCGGAAAGTTTTTTAAACGAGGGAATACTTTTAGTGCTAAAATATATATCTGAGACATTAGCATGACAATTCCTATAAAAAGTTTTGAATTCCGTAATTCTGTGTCTGATTTTACTTTGACAATCATGCCTACCGACTTATTCTGGATAGTGACTGCTTTTGATCAAGAAATCAATACAGCTATTATTTGATTAACATAAGTTTCTATCATGTTGCGTAGAAAAATCACAATATTTTATAAATGTGACTAATTTTGGTCAAAAAATTAACACACAACAGTAATTTTTATTTGACCAACATGATGGATTTCAACATGTTGGAAACCTGCGTCATGTTACACAGAATAGTTCCAGTATTTTATTAATGTATTTCTACGAAATGTGGAAAAAAAGCCGTGATTTGTGAATATAGTTTTAAAAAAAAATTATATGAACCAAGTTATTTAAAACTTTATGCTTAAAATCATGATCAAGAGGTATATTTTGGAAATAGTATACATTTAGGAATAGTATACCCAATAGTATAATAGTATTAGCAACAGACCATCTGTGTAAAAATGTTTTTTTATTTACACATTTTGAATTATTCATTTTTATTAGTGTATATGAATGTCGTTATTATTCCAGGATGAAAATTTGGACCTGAGCTTTCTGAAGGAGATCCGAGAAGTCACTGGTTACGTCCTCATATCCCACGTAGATGTCAAGAGGATAGTTCTGCCGAAGTTGATGATCATACGGGGAAGAAATCTTTTTAAACTCAATGTGCGCAATGAGATGTTCGCTCTCATGGTGACTCTCAGTAAAATGGAAAATTTAGAACTGCCGTCCCTGAGAGGTACTGTCACAATTGGATATTATTCTTGCATAGGAATGAGTGAAAATAGTTTTAAGCTTAATTAACAGCACCGGTCTCAGCTGGTTACTGCTAAAATGCCCCCCCCCCGTTCTGATATAAAAGAAATTGACGATACTTGTGCATCAAATTACATGTAGTACATACTGTAAGGCTCATTTGATGTGGCGGATACGTAAATATTTGTGGCAAACTTAATAAAATTTTGTTATCGTTGACTTGTGATGATTTACACCATCTGCAATCTGATTTTAGATTATATCGGTCTTCGAGAATCTATTTTTAAGTCAGTGGAACTAATTAAGTGAATGAGCTTTATGGGTATCCTTATTTTTGGGACTTTCTATACGAGAGCATACAATTTATAAAATATTTTACATGAAGTGCTACTTTTGCAACTTTAAAATGGGTTTAACGTTATATATATAATCTTGATTCGAAGGAAAAGTCATTATGCTCCAAAATTAATATACTTTGCATTTGCCGCAGCGAATTTTATTGCTACCTGAATTAGTCCATTTTTTTACTGACGTTAAGTGTATTCCACATTTTGTCTTTACAAGGGGAAGAAAGATCCCAACTTTTATTTTTAAAGCTAAAAATTGCGAATTTCAGAATGTTTCTAAGTTTTGGAAGGCACAAAATCAAATGTGTGATACAAATTATATTTATGTTTTATAACGTTACAAATTTTTGAATGTCAATCGATACATTTTTTTGTTTGTTTTGACATGTGTCCTGAGTTTGTCAGGCTCTTCGACATTAATTGATCAACTAGGTGAAAGGGCTCTGTGCACGTTAAATCTATCAAACTTTAACGTCTGGGAGTGCGTAGAGTAGAGTGTGCCTGCTCAGATATCTTCCTTGTCACTTGTTCATGGTTCAAGATTACGAAGTGCTTCGCCAGTAGTCTTCATGTGAATTAGTTTGAGCGCGACGTTAATAATCAATCTACAAATGATGTTGACTGCTTGTCGGAGACTTTCAATCTCCAAAAGTTGGGAATAAAGCATTGAAAAGATAAAGCTTGCCTTGCTTATTTTATAGTTTTAATATATTAAATCGACAAATGAAGACAGTCCAGAACTGGGTAACTTCACTCAGGGTTGTAGGGAAAATCTGAGGTCTGTAGACCAGAGGTTCTAATCTTTCGATCGCCCCCCCCCCTTTATGTTATCAGTCTGACATGGTGAACACCCCAAATTTTGAACATCCCTCTGACTCCCAACGCATGGCTAAGTGATTTTAAAGGTTCCTCAATAGGCTTGAGCCCTCTCTGCCTCTGCTATTCATACAAACCTTTAGAATGAATATATGGCATCGCCTCTGTTTCTCTGAAAGGATTCCGGCATGTATCATTTTATTTTCATGTATTGAGTTTCTAATAGCGTAATAGCTAATGCTGACTTAAAAAAAAAAACGGGCAGTTATGGAGACTGCCGATAGAAGTGAAAACTTTGAACAACTAGTATTAAATTTTGAAATTTCATAATGTTTGAATCAATAAATTTTGTTTTCACATGTATTGATACTCCGAGCAACAACTAAATATACATGTTTATGTGGTTTTTTATCATTCAAATATATTACGGGCTTTGTACATGACAAAATATAAATACAATTCAATTGAATTAACAATAAATATACAAACATATTATTTATGTATAGTATTTTTGTATTTACTTAAATTTCAATGTACTTGATTTTTAACATTATTTTAATTGTTTGCATCCTTTTCATCATTCATTTCAACAATACTTAGACTTTTTGTACATTCAATTATTTCATTTGAAAACAAAACAATGGCAGAAAGCGACGATGACGTGTTTTTTGCTGCTCTCGAAAATCAGTGTAAAATCATTGAATCAGCTCTCCAATCTAAGTGTAACATGAACCAACAGATTAGAGAAGAAGCCAGACAGGCGCTAGGTGAGTTAAAATCTTCAGTTTATCGGAATTTTGTAATGATTAAGAGTGAAAAATTTGAGGAAGCATGCAAGGAAAGCTTGAAAGATGCCATGTTGGATTTGCCAAAGAAAACGTATAGCAGTGTCGTGGCACAATCTCTTGGCGAAAAACTTAATGAACCGCCACGGAAGGCATCGTGTTGCTCCGTTTTAATAGCGGCCGAGAACTGCAATTCTGGTGACGTCAGAAAACTGTTCAAAGCTCAAGTTAATCCTAGGAAGGAGAAGATCGGGATTCGACACTTAAAAGAAATCAGTGATAATAGAATTTTAGTTAATTGTGCTTCTGAAGAAGATAGAGAAAAATTGATGACTACGATTGAAGCCAATCCTAAGTTCCTGAAGCCAACTGTACCTAAACGCAAAAACCCTACGATGATGATTAGAAATGTGCCAAATGACGTTGCCGATTCGGAATTACTGGACGTTATTCAGGAACAGAATCCAGAAATCCTTGTTTCAAATGAGTGTTGGAAGGAGTCAAGAGTTCGTTTTGTTTTGAAGAAATTTCAACATGTGAGAACTGTGGTGATTGAATTTCATCCCAAGATTCGGAAAAGTGTTACTGCGGTGGGGTCACTAAAAATAATGTGGAACATGTGCGATGCTGAAGACTTAGTGATAAACAGGTGTTTCTCATGTCTCGGTTATAATCACAGAGCAAATGAGTGCATAAATATGTTATCTTGTTATTTTTGCGCCGGAGAACATAAGAGTGATAACTGCTCAAACCGAGAAAATCAGGTATGTGTTAATTGTATTAGATATAACAAAAAGTTAAAAAGCGAAGCCAAAAAAGTGGATGTCAAGCATAAGCCTTTTTCGCATAGCTGCTCTTGTCATAACTACACGAGAAATCAAGTTGCTGCTCGAACTATGACTAGACTCATTAAAGATCATCTTAATTTTGTTCGAATTAACTTACATAAGTCAAAAAAGGCTACACAGCAGCTTATTTTAAATCTTGAAAATGATGATGTTGTTCTTATTCAAGAGCCGCAATTGTTTGAAAGGAAAGCTTCCTGGATTTCTGAACACTTACAAAATTTTTTATGATACAAAATCAGAGGTTATAAAGGCGGCTATTATTGTTAGAAACATGGCGATTACAGTTTTTTCCGATCCTAGGAATCTTGATTATAATTCTGCAATGATTGACATCTCTTTTAGAGGATACGATTTTACTGTATTTTCATATTATTTTGAACCTTCAGTTAATATTGATTTGGATCTAAGAAAAATTTAACATATATGTTTTCAAATAGAGTGTTAAAAAGACTTATTTGGTGCATGGATGCAAATAGTAAGTCTGAAGTTTGGTTTAGTCCTGTGACTGACTCTAGAGGCATTAAGTTATGTGAATTCTTCAGTACATGGCAATTGATTACGGTAAATGAGGATTATGGGCCTACGTTTAGTGCTGGTCAGGGTACTAGCTATATTGATATTACGGCTGTTGGAACTGATGTGCTTAGATTACTTGATAGGGGGTTTATACCAGACTATGATTCCTCTCTGATCATAGAATGATTTCTTTTGGGCTGAAAATTCTCAGTTCAGCTAGTGCTTGTGACTGTTCTGCAGAAACAAATCTTTTCAATACTAAAAGAGCAAATTGGAACATGTTTTATTCTCACTGTTCTAAAGCCGAGAATGCCGTATTAGATTTTTTGAATAACTGTATACTACCTGATAGTCTCTAATTATGTGTTCAAGATGTGTAAGATCTAATTATATCGGCTGCAGAAAAATCTATCCCTTTGAAAAAGAGAGGATGTCATAAAGTACCCTGGTGGTCCGTTGAATTATTTTGCATGCGTAAACAATTGAATGCAGCAAGAAGACGATATCAAAGAACAAAGAATTCTGTTCTGAGGGAAGTTTATAGAGAAAATTACATTCAAATTAGGGTAAAATATAAATTCAAACTTGATGAAAGCAAGGCGAACCCTTGAAATCTTTTCTCGCTGATATTACTGTACTGAATGTTTGGAAGAAAATTTATACTCATGGAGTGAAAACCAATTTTGCCAAAAGACTTGAAATCTCGGGAATCGAAGTCTCCTCTGGACATTTTACTTCTTCTTTTGAAGATACTATAGATGCCATCTTGAGGAAATCTTTTCCTCGTGATCCAAATAGTCAAGATAATTCTCAACATAGGGTTTTGCGTTCAGAAGCTGATTTGGTTTATGAAAGTGATGATGATATCCCTTTTTCAAGAACAGAAATTGACAGTGTTATAGGTAATTTAAGTTTAAATAAATCTCCTGGTTCCGACAGAATTAAATAATGAACTGATTAAGAAGTTTCACAATTGTTCTCCTTCTGTCCTTTTGCCTCTCTTTAACAAATGCTTGAAATTGGGTGTTTTCCCAAAGATTTGGAAAAGAGCAAAAATTGTACTTCTTCCTAAAAGTACTGAATTGTCAAGGACGCACAGAGACAATATTCGTTGCATAAGCTTACTCCCTTGTTTGGGAAAGTGCTTGGAAAAACTCTGCATTACTAGACTTAACCACTATTTAAGAAAGTCTAGTCTTTTAAGTGACGACCAGTACGGTTTTACTCCTCAAAGGTCAGCAGAGGATGCCTTGGTACGCCTTTGTGATTTTGTCAAGGAGGGCAAGCGAAAAAACGTGACTTTTCTAATTTCCTTGGACATTAAAGGAGCTTTCGATAATGCCTGGTGTCCTGCATCTTGCACCTGCTCAAAAGTTTCAAAGTTCCTAAAAACATCTTTTGCCTTATTTGAAGCTTCTTACAATATCGTTCAGCTGATCTTACATGGGTAATGTCACAACGAATATTGCTTTAGAAAAAGGCTGCCCTCAAGGGTCAGTCATGGGACCTTTTCTGTGGAATTTAATTATGAACGATCTTCTTTGCAATATCTCAAAGTTCCCGAATTGTCATAAAATAGCTTTTGCAGATGATGTACTTCTTATTGTCCAGTGTAAAGACTTTCAGGATGCCTGCACTTTTTGTCACAAAACATTCTTGATAATATTTTTTAAATGGTCAGAGCTATATAAGTTAGTTAATCCACTTAAATCAAAAGTAATGAAAATTTATAAAAAATCGACAGTAGATCAAAAAATCAACTTAAAAGTTGGAGGTGTAACAATTGAAGAAGTGCACAAGATTAAGTATTTGGGCATAATTGTTGATAACAAAATGCAGTGGAAGGAGCATATCTCTTATATTTCTAGCAAAAGTGAAAAAATTCTTCTTGGACTGTTAAGAATTGCAAACAATACTTTTGGGGTGAAAACACACACACACACTAATGTTCTTCAGTTGATTTATAAGCAGGGGATAGTACCTCTTATGCATCGAGAGCTTGGGGACAATCTTTAAGAAAGAAAATTAATAGTAGACTGATTAGGAGAACGCAACGGAGGTTTTTACTTCGTGTCATTAAAGGATACAAAACTCTTAGCTATGAAGCAGTGTTTGCGATTTCTGGAATGCCACCTATTAACTTGGCTATTTTGAACAATCTAGATGTTCGCAAAAGCTTTTTGAGTACCAGCCTTGGGACGCTGGATGGGTGATTCCAATTTCATTATTGCCACACCCTTCATGTAGAAAGGCTATCACTCTTGTAACTTATTCAAAATGAAGTTCTTCAAGATTATAAAGCTATTTGTTTCACGGATGGCAGTAAATTGAATGGAAGAGTTGGTATTGCCTGCGTTATTTACGAGGAAGGATTTGAAACAGCTACTTTTCAGCGTCGAATAAGAGATGAATGCTCTGTTTTTCAAGCCGAACTACTCTGCATTAATCTTGCCGTAAAAGTGATCCAAGACTCTCTCCGTCAGGGTGATACTCTCAAATTTCTTATTTGCACCGACTCGCTCTCTTTGCTTTATTCTTTGCACAATATAAATTCTACAGAAAAACTTGTTGTGGAGGTTCAGTCTATTCTGTACAACCTTGAAGACTGTGATATCCGCTTTTCTTATGTTCGGGGCCATAGTGGAAATCTCGGCAATGATAGAGCGGACCAGTTGGCTAAAGAGGCAACTTGCCAAGATATGAGCCTTTCGATGTCTGTGCCATTGTCCCACTGGAAGCATTTAGCTTGGGAAAGAAACTGTTTCCGACTGGAACTCCAAATTCTTGGCCTCACCTAAAGCTTTATGGACTAAAAAGTTTTTCCCGACCATTTATAACGGAACTAAAATGTAAGAAATTTTTACTGATTTTAAGTTATCCCACTTCTAAACATGGACTAATTTTAAGAGCTATTTATTTAGGTTTAACTTAATTGGTAATGATATTTGTTCTTGTGGTCTGGACGCTGAAACCGCGTAAACATGTCTTGTTGTATTGTAATCTATATTGTTGTAAAAGAGAATTTTAAATAGGAGTTAAAATGCTTAGGTATTTCCTTGCCACCCATTTTGTCTTTGTTAGTCAATTGTTTCTGAAAGCCTTAATGTCTTGAGAAAATTTGTTTACAGTATAGATTTTAAAATTTTACAGATACTTCCTTTCTTTATATTTGTGTATTTCCTCCCTTCCTTTATTTTAGTTTTGCTCTTTATGTTTTTTTTTCCTTTTTGTGTCCCCCCCCTTTATTATGTTTTTTCC
>BMAO01024114.1:0-17365 GCA_019973975.1 Trichonephila clavata
AAAGATTTATTGAGAATACATGAGATGGATACACATTAGTTCTTATTAAACATATATATCTTACTAAAATACTGAAATTCTTCCTTGCTTTGACATTCGAAATTCAGATGAAAACTTAATTTCAATGAGCTGAAAATGAAAAATCGCTGGATTATTTGCTTCGGAACAAGCGCGTAGCACTAAAGTACTCAGAATTTTATTGTGCTAAAAATATCTCTGGACTTACTTTGTAATAATAACGACTCCTCCTAAATAAATAAAGGTAAATGGACAAATAATACAATGGAAGAGATAAAGTAAATTGAAAACCTTTCGTACCGGCTCTTTTTATTTCTATCGAAAAAATTATTGTTCGGCAGCTCAAGATGAATAAATGCATGGATAAATAAAGATACTGCTATTGTTTTCGAAAAATGATGGATTTATTTTCCATGGAGAATCCAAATAACTCTGAATTTTGGAGAAAATTGCACTAATGGAATTTATGATTCTTAAATTGCTTTTAAAATTCTCTGCGATTGGCTTTCTAATACTTTAGAATAATTTATAATGTATTCCTACTTTTATAAATGCATCAACTAATATTATATGGACTTACATTGTTCTTTGAGTGCACTATTTTCTTCAAAATAATGTACTCCTAAATATAATAAAGTATGTACTGTTCCTTTTTTCTTTAAGTTTTTCGTTTTTATTTTGTTTTTATTTTTGGATTAATTATACAACTACATTGTAAAGATAAATCAAAATCAAAAATATTTTATAATTTATTAAAAATCATTTCATTGTTTTCCCACTTAGTTTCTTAAGAAGAGAAAACATAAATTCGAAAACTTTAAAAAATTGGCAGTAGGAATCTATATAAATATATTTGTTTTGTCTTGAAGATAGTGAACAGGAATCTACCTAAATCTTTGGCACCTTCTTACAGCAACTTTATAGCTAATAGAATTTAACAAGGATAGAATACAGATAGTAAAATTGAAGATTATAAGTTAAAATAGTCTCTTATTTACAATATTTTTGTTTGTTTGTATGTATATAGGAAGTTAGATCAGGATAATCATGTTCTAAACAGCATTTATGAAACTGCTTGTAAATATATTACCTTTTTCTCTCTCTCTATACATACCATATATTTCCGTGTATAAGCTATGAAAGAAGATTTAAAATTATTTTTTAAAATTTATGTAAAAAAGTTTATACATACGGATTTCTAAAATTTTGGGAGAAAAAAAACAGTGTTAGAAAAATGATTTTTTTAAACATTTTCCCCTTTAGCCATATACAAATGTACTTATTCATACACAAGTACCTATTATCAATTAGGGTGTTTTGAATGGAACTTTATTCGAAGGGGAAAGAAAACCTCATGTAAATCCTGTAAAGTCTGTGTCGGAATCCAAGTTTGCGAATATTTCGAAAAATCCATACTCGTTCATTGAGATATCTTTATGAATGGGATCATGAGTCGAGTTTTTTAAAAAAAATGCTTGAAAACATAAGCCGACGTTGACTTGCTGCTTCATTAGACCTAGGCTTCTCCCCTATTTCTAAATATTTTTTTTTTTTGCTTGTATTTCATTTACAGAAAAACGTCGAGCGGTTTAACTTTACGGTTTATTAAAATTTTTATCAAACGTGAACGCTGTTAGTTAGTGGCGTTAAAACTTATTTTATGGTGGGGAGGATGGCCTTGTGTACGTCACTGCAGTAGTTTATCATATACGAATTTCCTTCCCGCTCATTTTTTAAATGAGAAAGAATGCTGTGGAAAGTAATATTATAAAATAACAAATGAATAGAAAAATATGTTGGCTACAATTAGTCACCAGAAGTAAAATTATCGTCGTTGGCCCCTGGCGTTGTATTACCGTCAGTTTGGAAAACATTTAACTCGTTTTACCACTTGGTAAACTTTTCAGCCTTATGATGATATGCTTGATATTATGAGATCCGCCTCCCATTATTTGGCTTATGTTTGGTTTTAATTTTTGAGGAAATTTTGGAAGAAAAGACGTACTTTCGTCTTGCACACAAATCGACTTATATATGAAAAATACATGGATATATAGATGAATTTCTAGTAAAAGTTCCATTGTAACAGCTCATAATACATTAAGTTTTATTTTAAGATTTAAATTAAAACCATTTTTACTGTAGAAATTTTAGCATCAAATCAAAGCTAATAAATTAATTTTAAAAGATAAATTTTAAAAAAGGAAAAGCAGGTTAAGCATTCTCAAAAGTGTTCTGAAACGAAATTCAAATTAAGTTTTTTTGTCGTCTGTGTTAAAAATATTTTCTGAAAAAAATTGTCAATTCTTAATTCATGTAATTATGTAAAATTCCTTTCAATTACTCTCGTCAAATTATATTCATGCAAGTGGTTAAAAACAAAACACTAAGTATCATAAACTTTAACTTACGCAGCTCAAACAATGAAATATTTAATGAATTGTTTGAATAGTATTCGAAGCTTTTTATTATTTTTAAACTATTTTCTGATAAACAGTGGCATTATTTAGTTCCCTCAATGCATTTTTTTCTGAAATATTATTCCTCTGCAAATAATAATCTAGTTTGAATAAGTAAGGATTGTGTGCTCTATTCCATTTGATTGATTATTTTCAAACTTCTGTCCGATCCTGGGGTAGCTCCGACAGATAGCTATTATTTATTATTTTTCTCTTGACAGTCTGAGAAGTGTTTCTTTTAACTGCGGTATGTTCTAAGCTTTTTGAATTTACCATGCATAAGTTTAATTTATATGCCTCAATACATTACAAATATTTTACTGCATTCAATAAATATTTATTTTCCTAATACATACATAAAAAAATAATTTCCTTATAAGTAACCATGTTGCCATAAAAATTTGAAAATACAAATTCTATAGTAATATAATTACCATACTTTACATAAAAATAATGAATTTCATATATATATATATATGTAATGACTTCTTCTAACTCTCTTTAACTTTACCCCGTTAAATTATTCCCTAGTTCTTTACACAAGACCGTTATAATCTAAATCTAATTGCTCGTGCGCATTTGCATCCAATCACGACTCCTGTTACAAAAGAGTCGTACGACTTCACCTCCATTATTAAAAACTCGGAGCAGACGGTTACGCTCTCTCTTGTCTCCTGTTCGCATCATGTAGTCGCCGCAGCTAGTGTTTGTGTATTGTGTTGTGTGTGTATGTCTATTTGTCAGTACGTCCATCTAAATGTTTCCCATGTTAAATGTTTAATAAAGAAGAATAACTGTTCGAAGACTGCTTCCTCCATAAAAATTAAAAGGCATCATCAACCATCATAAATAGTAACCTTATACGTAAAAAACACCGGCCACGCTGTGAAAAATCCTTTACTAAACCATCAACATCTATTATATATATATATATATAATATATATATATATATATATATATATACTACACGTTTAATATAAATAACATGAATTTACTATAATGAGAAATAAACTACAGATTATTACATGAAATAATAATAATAAGTTTTTATATAAATATTTACTTCTAAGATTATGTTATTTGTTATAGTTTAAGATTAATTACACATTCAATTATTAGACCGTTAATTCATTTTCTTTGGAAATATAAATATTCTTTTCAAACTTTTCGATAAACGTAGCGGGCTATACTCATCACTTATTTGCTGTTTTTTCATATAATAACATTAACGAGAAAAATATTTTTTTATCGATTAAATAACTGTATCACGTTTAAAATATGTAAATGTATTAATGCTAGTTTTATATTTTCAGAAGAATTTTTTTATCTGATATTGAAAATATGATATATTAATAACCATAAAGGACAACTTTGCTGTTTTTAGTTATTCATGAAAAATGAATTTTTTTTCTCATTAGAAGCAAAAATATTTAATGTTTTTTTTTTTCAAAATGTCTTGTAAATTATTCTTCGATAGAGGGAATGTCTGCGTGTGTGATCTTTGAAGTTTGCTTAAATTTTGAGCTAAATCCTCTAAAAAAGAAAGCCTTCGAGTAAGACTTGTTTTTATCCGAAAACTGCATTCTTTTTTCACACATAGTATTTACATGAAAAATATGCTATCTGGAGATCTTTTAGTTTGTTGAAATTTACCTGGGAGATATTGATTTTAGGACATGTTGATTTTATTTATGATTCTTGACTATACATTACATAAAAGCAACGAAAAAACACTCTAAGAAAGTTTAGGATGTAAAAAAGCGTTCTTCTTCGTTCCAAAGGATCTCAGCTATATTTTCCGGATATTCTAGAACTTTCTTTTCTCATTAACTTCATGGTTAAGCACGTTGATTGGCTAGATCCGGAGGCTGATACAATATAACATCATCACGCAACAAATTTTGGTGACGTGACCCTTTTTAAAAGTTAAAGTTGCAGTTAAAAAATGTACTTCCTGTTAGGAGAGTAAAAAAAGTTAGCATCACGCCGATGGTTATGGAAAGTTCAAGATTATGATGAATTAAAGAAATCTCTTTCAAGAAATATAGAACCATTAAACACACACACATATGTATATATAAAGAAAGACAAAAATTATTTTAAGGTCAGGGAACTCCCTATGTGAGATTAGGTAGTACAACTTATTAAAACATACATTAAAAGAAGAACGTATAGGTGGATGTGACAAATTGAGGCACAAATGTTAAAAAGCAGAAAAAAGGTTGTAGAATATATTGTTTACGTAGAAACTCATTGTAAAGTGCTTCTTTATAGCTAAAGTAAATGTTTAAATTTGCGATCATCAATAATAATTACAAAACTTGACCTCCTCAAAAGTTAAAGTTTCTGGCATTTGTGGCTATGGAATCAATAAGTAACATGTCATCCAAAATGTGATGAACTGGTAGGATAATTCCATTCCCGCTTCTGTTTTCAGCCATGATTGGAAACTTTTATAAAGGACAAAAAGGTAAGCATGCATCTAAAACATTATGCGCTTAAAGAATTTGATGGAGTAGTACTCGTACAACAACTTTCGTACAACAAAGTTTCCGAATGTTAGCAAGAACGATTCTTTTTATAGGCTTATATGTTTTATCAACTCAACTCTAAGGCGAAAGTTTATATTTCTGTAAGATATTCAAACTACCATTTGTAACAAATTCGCTTTCAGCATTCAAACTCTTTTCAACATGAAGGACCTTAATTATGTGGATGCTGAGAAATTTGAGGTGAGCAGAGGGATTCAGCATGTTAGAACAATAATTACATACTATCATTACCAAATTTATTTAGTTCCGATTACAGTTTGTGGAGCACTTAATCTCTAATAGAGGTTTTCAACTCTTATCAGAATAGTTGGTGGTTGAGCATTGAGCTTTCTTTTTGGTAATTTAGGATATTAAAACTAAGTACTTAAATTTATGAAACTGATCTTTGGATAAAACACTTAAAAGAAAAATAATTAATTTGCTAGACCCGCAGTATTCTTTGCGTTGTGTTATTGCGTGCTGTCCTACATTGAAGCTCCGTAAGTCTACCTGTGTTGATTCTAGACGATTCCATCAAGCCATCTCTTAGGTACAGGATTTTTTTAGGAACGAACTCATTATTATTTCGAATATCTCTTTTCCTCCATACAAGATCACGTTGATCCACACACTCCTGACAGAATCAGGGCTCGTCAGTAACAGTACCAGACTTCACTTGCTTTACTTACAATCTCGATGTACAGAAACACATCCTTTTTAAGCCTTAGGTGGTTTGAGATCAACGGAATACACTTTATTATGCTATGTGCATAGAAATACATCTATGTGCCCTGAAATGCCTATTTCAGATAGTATGGCCTAATTCGCAGTATTTTTGTTTTGGATTTAACCCTCTGCGTTATATTTTCGAAAGCAATTCCTTGTACATCTGAGTGGTATTGCATGTTTTGTTTAGATGAGCAGTTAACAAGAGATAACAAGCATCAAAATTATTATAATTTGAATTACCTTACCTTGGTTGACGTTGAACATTCCCTATCTCTTACAAGTGATTCCACTGCCTGAAAATCACACTTCTTTCTACATCAACAGAGCTCGTTAAAATTATGTGTTCTTTCCCAGAATCAAGAATCCGAATTGATCGGCAATCCTTGAAATCTGATAAATCACATTATTGTGACATTTTCTGCGAGCATATCAGCAAATTTAACAATTGCGCTTTACAACTAAGACAGAGAAAAAATCGTGATTTCTGCATATATACTTTTCTCCTGGGTTTTTGACATCAGGATTATTAATTAACATTCGAAGTTTTTCCTACTGTTTACTTCTATATTGTAGTACGTACAAAAATCTAAAAGCCAGAACACAAATGCATTTTTTTGTCGTTTCACATCCTCTTGGTCCAAACACGTAGACCAAGTCCATGATACTATGCTGATGCAATAGTTCTATAAGTTCATTTCCCACTCACTCCATAGCTACAATATACACTCAAGAGCCAAAACATTATGATCACCGGTCAATAACGAGTTCGCCCACCTTTGGTGCGCATCACAGCTTCAACCCGCCTTGGCATACATGTCGCAAGTCCTTGGTAGATGGCCGGAGGCAAACTGTACCAGATGTTTAAGCAACGGTCACACAAATCCGAGATATTGCGAATTGGTGGTCTTTGAACTCCGAGCTGCCGTCCCATGACATGCCAAATGTGTTCTGTCGGATTGAGATCCTGTGAGTTAGGAAGCTAGGACATTAACTGGAATTCAGCATCATGTTCCTGGAACCACTCAAACAAAATTTTAGCCTTGTGACACGGGACGTTGTCCTGTTGGAACATTCCATTTCCAGCTGGAAAAACAGAGGCCATGTAAGGTTTCAACTGGTCTGCAATTTTGTTCCGTTACCCTGTAGCATTCATAGTCTGCTCTACCACAACCACGGGTCTCAGGGACGCCCAAGAGAACGTCCCCAAAGCATAATACCGCCACCACCGGCCTGTGTATGACCTACTGTACATTGAGGAGCAACTGTTCGCCTGGAAGACGGCGTATCCTGACACGGCCATCGGGGTGATGAATTACATACCGTGATTCATCTGATCAGGCAACTCTCTCCCACTGATCCATGGGCCAGTCGCGATGTTCCCGGCATAGCGCAGGCGCAGTTGGCAATGACGCTTGGTCAGCAAAGGCACACGAGTGGGACGTTTGCTGCGTAGCCCCATATCCAACAGTATCCGCTAAACAGTGTGCTCCGATACTATTCTACTTGGCCCGGCATTGTATTGGGCTGTCAGCTGAGCCACTGTCTGGCTCCGGTTTTGCTTCACCCAGCGAGACAGTCTCCGACGACCTTTTTCTTTAATAGCGTTTTAACGTCCAACACCATGTCGTCTACTGCTGGTTTCACCGTCATTCATCCACTTTGCATAGGTACTAACAACTGTAGATCGCGAACAACCCACGAGTCATGCAATTTCGGAAATACTTGTTCCGAGCCTTCGAGCCATTACAATCTGCCTCTATCAAATTCGCTTAGATCCGCAGCCTTTCCCATCACACACAGAAGTAAGTGAAAAAATGATTCTTAAGACTTTCCACAGCAGCAGTTAAATACCACTTCCATTTGATCACGTGCCTTCCATGTCATGCAGGCGAGTTCATTGCAAAATGTAGCGGTGGTTATAATGTTTTGGCTCTTGAGTGTAAATTTAGGGAGGGGGGAATAGTAGCGGTAGTTATGGAGGGCAAGAGGGGTAATTACCCCTTACCCCACCCACGCACACTTTTGTCGAAAAAAGTACGGAACCAATACCTTTCACCGGCATCTCTCCCATAACTTTCAAAATATCTCCATAAAGAATGGGATATGGATATATATATATATGGGAAGGTATCCATTCAATATAAACTCTGCTATTATATGAAAGTTTAACAATTTAGGAAATGAGTTCCTGGCCAGTTTTTGTAGAATCTGTGGATGATTTCTTGTTATGTATTGAATTGAACTTCAGCTCTCCACACAAAATACAGATGCCGCTATTTTTAAGAAGCTTAAAATTTAAAGCCTGTTTGATTTCAAGAGCTCAGAGCGAAAAACTGAACAGTTGTTAGAGTTGTGAAATCTGCAACGTAAAAACGTTCCAGTCCTATTCGAGTCCGATTTACTCCCATCAGTATAATGCACCAGGGTCTGAGAAGGAATGTTGTTAATTACTTCCAGTGATAATTATCTCATCATCTCTGGGTGTTCAATGTATTTAGAGGCACTTGTCAATGATTGGTCATTAAAACCAACTTAACCCAGAGAAGTAGTTGGTGTCAAACAGCTGAAAGTAATACATGTTTCAATGTTGAAATGCAAAGAAAAAAAATCTTTCTTGCACATAGCACCAATAGTGGCGACTTTTTTCAGTCTCTGGTTGCATGCCAACTGCAGAATAAACTTTGAAGTTCTATTAAATGATGAAGACTTTTTAGTTTGACTATATATATTCAGCAAAACAAGTTTGGCTTCTTAATGACATGATTGGCCTCAAACAATATAATAACTGTGGGAAGCAGCTTTTTCTCCGTATATGTAATCTGAAATGAAAGAAAAACAAAGAGAAAGAATTCGAAGCGCATATAATTTGGCGAAGAGTATCTTTTTAATCTGCTCAATGAACTTGTTCGTTTCAAAATCATGATATCAAATCAAAATTTTAATGGACACGATCGGGAATTATTATGATCATATATGCTTATAGACCCAAATCAAGATTTCATTACCTTCCGGCTAAGATATATTGTGATTCTGAGATCAAATTATTTTATAATAATTTAAGAGAAGCATTACAATAAAATATTATTCAAGTATTTATTAAGTTCTTTTCTCGTCTATGAGGAATAACACTCACCAATGGGAAAATTCAGAATGTGAAGTGAATGAATGAAGATTTAAAACGATTATCAATGAACGTGAGGCCCAATGAATGAATAATGTGGGAATCACGTCAATTGTCAGAATTTTTAGCGGGATATATAAATATGTCAGTGATAAATCAGGAAACTTTTCAGAGAAAAAAAAGTAAAAAAAAATAGCCATTTAAATAGCTTCATCAATCAAAACCTCCTCAATGATAAATTATTCATGTACAGCATAAAAATATATTTCGGGGGGGGGCATCAATAAATAAAAATGTTTTGATAACAAAAACTTTCTAATGAATTATGAAATCTCAACTGTAATGTGCTGTCATAACTGAGTAATTTACGAGAAAGAACTTTTTCGTTTAGATTAGTAGAATCAGATGTTTTACTAGATTCCGTAAATAATTAATCACCTTAACGTTTTTTGATCCAGTTATGTATTAAACCATTTTTAACCTGGTATCACTCGCGGGGAAAAAAGACCTTAAGTTCTCCCGCAGGTGGTGTCACACCCAAGGATGTTTATATTGTGTTCCCTTAAAATTTAAATACAAAGGTTAAAAAGGAAGAAAAGTAGGAAATACAACATGTTTATTACATTTTTCACACCTAAATTTAGTTTTTCTGTTCTTTTTATAAGGGTATTTAGTGCATTGCTTATGCACTACTTTAATCGTGTTACCTTTAATCGTGCGATGGTTTCACTGTATCTTAATTTTTTTCAATCTTTATCTCTTTTAAGCTAAACATCTAGGAGTAAACTTCTTTATTCTTTAAAATTAAATATTTTGGAATTTCTTTTTTATTTTCTCTTATTTTGTTCCAGGAATAGTTTTTTTTTTCAAAAGTTCATCTGAAGATGGATAAGATGTGTACCAGTTATCTCCTATAAAATTACGTTCTTCTGAAGTGTTTTTGTGTCTCAACATATAAACATTTATTTTCAACAGTGTCTCCTTTTTCTAAATCCGGATCGATTTCAGTAGAGGAATTATACTTGCTGTTATACTCTTCATTTGCTTTTTCCTCATCATAACCGCTAAGATATTTTAAAAATACTATTATACTATACCAATAAAATACTGTATCTATTAAATTACTTAAATATCACATTTTTTCATCATAACTACAATAATACGCCATAGCATAAGGGAGATTTAAAACGTGTTCATGCATTCAGAACTGTAACGGTGATTCACGCTCAGGGTATGACATACCCGAAGTGGTGATATCTAAAAATATATATTTAGAATACGCCTATAAGCTAAAGCCCTCAAAGGAAATGACCTTGAAGTCAGCTACATGAGAAACTATCCATTTTCCAATAAAGGCTTAGAAGGAGTGTTGAAAAAAAGTAAGATGGTGGGTATGACATGCCCTGCGCGAGTAGTACCGGATTAAGAAAAATTGCAATGGTCATATAATTTGTCAAATTCCAAACCATGATAGCCGAGTGATCGTGGTCCCCAATTCGTAACTTGCCAGCCTTTAGCAATGTTGCCAAATCGTGCGATTTTTTCCGAATTTTGCTACTTTTGAAAACTTTTCGTTACTTTTTTTTTTATCCTGTTGCTACTTCGCGAATTTTTCGATACTTCACTTGATGGTTCCGTTACTTTTTGCTACTTTCAACCACACATAAAAGCATCGGAACAAGTTCGAAAAAGTGAGTTATTTGGGGAAAATCACCAAAAAAATTGGGTGACTTTAGTCGCCAATGAAAACATGGAGGAAATTGCGAAACGACATGGAACGCTGTAGGAAGTTGATTTGGGGTATGTCTTTTTGAATAAACAAAAGTAAAATAATTTCTCCAGAATCTACAAAAGAAATCTATTAAAGATGTCATTATTTCCTCAGGACTTCATGTGAGCATCTTTTAAACCTAATCCCTTCAAATTATGTAACTTTAAAAATATAAATAATTTTCCCCTGGTATTTTCTTAAAATTCAAATCATCCTTATTCTTATGATCTGTCTTTAGAATTAGCAGACCAATTTAAATTGGATGTTCTGGAGAATCAGTGGAGAGAAAATTTTTAATATACATGTTTTTCATTCAGAATCTGAGCTTTTAAAAGTTGAAGCATTATTTTGGGTGTCACATTTTTAATATAAAAGACACGGTTGGAAATTTGTTTTAAGATATTTAGCTACATTTGTGCTTTAAGGCTTTACAGCCTACTCATAAGTAATACCGCTGTGGAAAGGGTATTTTCGAGAGCGATGCCAACAACAATAAAACTAAGGAATGAAATGTGCCTTGAGCTGTTGGAATCAATTCTCAGAATCAAAATGACTTTGGAAAAACAAGGACTTGCTGCGTTGATTTCATTTCATCGCCACAATTGCTTCAATATAATGCAGAAATTTGTAAAAAACGACACAGTAAATCACGATATTGAGCGGGAAGAATTTGAATGTATTTAAAATAACGAAAGCATTTTAACGTATTTTTAAAAACAGTTTTACAGAATTGCAAAAAATTTTTAAAAATTATATTTACGAATTGCAAATGAAAATCAATTCGCTACTCTCCCCCCCCCCCTCTTCGTGGTACTTTGCGGCATAAGTTTCTGGAAACTCTGGTCTTCCACAGCTCTAGTCCACTGAAGACCCATCATGTAGAGGGGCTGATGTGCTTTTAAATCTCATCCTCACTAGGGGGTGATGTGAAATCTATAAAGTATCAAACTCCTCACATTGGCGCGGTGATTAAATTTTCACTTGGCGTGTCACGTAAACGAACTCAAAAGGAAAAGCTTGTTGGGAAGTTTGGAAAATGGAGTGACAACTCTGGTGTCATCCTCGTCACTTACCCATGGTACAACATTACGCGTTTTGTCTCCAATATTCCTTGTGTTGCCTTAGAGTGCGACGTTAATCAAACTTCAAACTCAACTATGTAACTAAGCAGTGTAACGAATGTTATGACATTAGCATTAAGTGTATACATTCGCTGTAAAGGAATTAGATTGTTTTTTTTCTTTTCTTAAGAAATTATTCAGTGCCAATAATTAGAAATATGTTAAGTTGTATTTACTCTCTCCTCAATAATCGAAGCTATTTACAAAAGGGTTTAAAAAGCTCCTTAAGCAGTTTAAAAATATCAAGTTCGAAACAAAAAATCGATTCGAATTCATTTCACCTTAATATTTGAGATAAGACTTTCATTAGCTTATGTAGATTTGGAAAGAAAAGTTTCATTTCCTTTAATATTTAAGAAGTGATCCTTTCTTGTGTTTTTTTAATGCTTGGACGTTAGTTTATGCTCTTAAAGAAAAGAGAGAAACAAATGAGTCGTTTGAATATGGTCTTTTGTAAAAGCTCTCCAGAAAATACTTAATTGTCTTCATGGCACTCAAGAAATTATTGAACGTTTCGTGCGTTCTAAAATATTCATTTTACTCTAAATAATGCGTTTGTTAAGTTATTATGAGGATCGAAAATTTGTTTTGATACTTCAAAGATTTACATTTTCATTTAAATAGTACACATTGTATATTAAGAAATTACTATCGAAAGACCTTCCCTTTCCTATGAAAAATTAATCTTAGACATTTAACTCCTTTTTAATTGGTTTTTAATTGGTTTTATGGTTATAACAAAGTACGTGAGGGGACTTTATTTTAGAGGAAAGTAATTTGCTTGATACTTCGACATTAAAGGAACAAAGTGGGAATATCAAAGACAAAAAATTTCAACATTTTTCTGAAATGCTTCTTTTAAAAAAATACGTAAAACTCATTTACATTTGTGAAAAATGTAAAAGAACAGTGCTTTGGTAATAAAATTACCGAGAAGAACACGGGCTTTGGTTCTCATATAGGTTTACATATAATATACTATAAAAAATAATAAATATACGGCCAGAGTCAGGCTTGTTTGACGAGAAACTTATAAAACCCACTTGCTTGTGTTTTCCAGAATTATTTGTAATGTTACATTACATTAAAGGTTCATGTACCCAAAAATAAAATTATTTAGACACAATTCAAAATATGGCACTAGAAATGAGAGAACAAAATAAATTACAGCTACTGATAAATTTAATTAAGATGTTTTGTAGGTCCAGAGAGAGAGATAAGTGTGTAAAGACTTTCTAAGAGGAACGTCATAGTTTCCCCAACAGAAGCTATATAGCTAATTCACGAGCTACTATTGATTCATGAAGTTTGTTTTACTAGGTTACTATCTCAACATATTCTACCCCTCTCCCCTATTCGAAAAAAAGGGTAAATACTTGTCGTAGAATTTAAAGTTTAACAAAAATACAACTCACGTATATAAGTATTTTCTTTTTAGATTATTCTAACTATTTAATTTGATATTTGCTTGAATATTTCTCAATAACATTTGCGAATCTCTGGGTTACACGTATCATAATTTCGTTATCTCTGGTGTTTCAATAATCAAATAACAAAATGTATTGATTCTTCTTAAAGTGTTCTTTTTAATGAAATTTTCAAAAGTAATTTAACGGTGCGTTTTTAATTCTTTCCACTCATACCACAAAAATGTTACTTGCCTCCATATGATCTTGATCGGTAATCTTCTAGAACTCTTAAAATCGTTCATAAATAGTTTATTTTTATAAATTTTATATCCTTCTTTCAAGTTTCAGAATTTCATAAGTAATCTTTCGTTATGTTTGAATCATTATTATCCAAATAACTTTAAATGTTTAATTCTGATATTTTTCTTAAGATGATTAATGGTTTCATAAGACTAAAAAGACACCTACTGATAATGAAAATCGGGATTCATATATCAATCCCAGACTATGAGTTACTTATAATTAACTGCATTCATTTTGTCATTTTCCACATTTTAAGAACATTCTAACTATTAAAGTAAATCCAACTTCATTTAAGATACTTCAATTACACTTATATTTAATCTCCCTTACAATTAAAAATTCATTTTAATTACATTCTTTTGAACCTGTGTATGAAAATATATTCATCAATTATTTTTATTTCCATTATTAAGGGATAAAATGTCCTCAATCTGGCTAACATTTAAAATGTATAAATATTTTACAGTTAATACGTCGTTACGTAAATTCAAAATTTCATCATTTTTTTCTATCATATAGATAGTGTTTACCAATTACTCTAGAATTATATTTAATTCGTTTAGTTTAATAGTTTCAAAATATATAATTGTGAATACCTTTAATCCGGAAGAATTAATTTTAATCTTTAAATATGATGAATGCATTAACTGAAGAGTAGTAGATTACGATTTTAATCAGCTATAACTAGCTGATTGTGTTACAATCTTAAAAACAGGAAGATTGTATCAGATTTCAGAAATATTTTCAGTGGCTCTTAAGCTCCAATGGAATAGTAGGCTATTGAGATAATTTTCACTTACATTGATCTCTTTCTCTCTCTCTCTCTCTCCATTAGTGTATTTATATTCTAATAATGATATATTTATAGTACCCGTTTCCAATATCCCAGCAGTGTAGAAAAATTACAGGTGAAGGTTAGCAGACCTCAAAACATTGTTTAAACCTGCATTCTTGGCTCCTGAGGTCAAAAGTTTGTTATTATATTACTGTGGCTAATATTTCTAACCATTCTGCTTAATTTTCTTAAGATTATAGATATTTGTATGTGTCATTATTATTACGGATTATATATATATACGAATATATAGGTGTTTGCAAATATTTCTGTTACACTTCTTTCACACAAACACACACACATACATATTTGTATACATAATATTGTTAATAATTAAATTTAATAGAAACCAGTGCAGCACTCAAAATTAAATATACTTTTTAAAATTTAAACTCAGTGTGATAATAAAATAGTAAGAAATATTTATGGCAAATAAAAGCATTTACATTTTATGTAATTAAAATACTGTTGTGAATTTATGTGGTTTAAAACTGCCAAAGATTCCAATTAATTGAATAATAATAGATTTATTAATGGATAACGACGAACAAATGACTACACGAAAACAAACTGACATAAATACGCAAATAAATATTATTAAAAAAATTTTTACACTAATGTAAAAAAATTTACTTATATACAAACAAGCCTTTTGGAGCTCCAGAAAGGGCTCTCTTGAACAGTTACAAGAGCAAAAACTTCCAGAATTCTGTCTGAGCTCGCGCTAGTAACTCAGACAGAAGCCACTATGTCTAATCGCAGACAACATGCAAGAAGATACAAATCTCAGTTGACTTATTTGTAAACTCCATCGACCATCTTATAGTATCATGGAAATTTCAGAATAGTAGATTTCAAAGTATTCTCGATGGTTCCTTGCGATATCATTTTTTTTTTCAAAATTGTCTCCAAATCTGTCACTTGTAACCCTGTTTACATCTTCTGGGATTGACACAAATGTGTTCATGTTGGGTAGTGAACTCAACTGTTAAAGACAGTTTTCTTCAAGGAGAGTGTTGTAGAAGAAAAAACAACACACAGGGCACTCAATACTTTTTGAAATAGCAAGTTGTGTATACTTATTTAAAAAACATTACATGGAGTTTTGTGCTTCGGAACAATCTTTTTAACTACAAATAAATTGTATAACTTCAACACAATATTAAGACACTCTTCCACAAATATTTGGGTCATGATTATGCTACAATCTTACTTATAACCAAAAACATCATAAATACATCTTAGATACATTGATACTTGTCAATTTTTATTCCAAATCCACCATACAATGTGTCACAGTCAGCTTGTTAGTGGTCTTGCCGTGAAGATCAAAATTACTTTTCTCGTTTAATTACTTTTTACAAAATTATTTTTACATTACTTTCTTACACTTCCCAACACGTATTCCTACCCATTTTATCCACTTACGAATTTCATCATTTTAAGCAATAAAGTATTTCATGACTAACCAGGTGCTATTCACTTGCATCTTTTGTGACACGTTAGTAATAGCGATGTATCTCTTAGTCAATATAGTAACTTTTCATTCCTTTCAAGATGCTCACTACCTTTTTTTTTCTATTGTAAGCTCATTTTTTTTCTGTAATGCTTGGATATTTATCAAACATTAAGTTGATAACTTCTCGTTCATTTATTTTAAAGTTTTTGTATGTAATATGTACTACAGCCCTTTTTTTCCTCCCTTTCTTTTGTCTTTCTTTCTCTCTCTCTCTCTCTCTCTCTCTCTTTTTTTTGACTTTTTCTTGTAACATTTTTTTGTGTGAGCTGCTTACTATGTTTCAAAGTTGAAAGGTTTGTTACGTCAAATTAGTTAACCTCCTTATTTGGTCTTGAGGGCAAAATTTATTTTTAACTACCTAGGTTCCATTCTTAACTTTTGTCTCTTAGTTCTTTCTACTTCCTTTCACGTTACGTTCCTTTTCATACACGTTGTCTTGCTGAATTTTTTATTGTATTAATATTTCTTTATATATTTAAATGTGTTATATACATACCGTAAAATCCGGCGTATAAAGCGCACTTTTAACACAAAAAATAAGATCGAAAATTTACGGGTGTGCGTTATGCGCCAGTAATGAAAATGAAAGCTTTTAAAAAAAGATGATTATAGAATAAAACTTTGACTTCTACATGTATCGAAATGCTGTTCATTTAAAAATAATGACATTCCTTATGAACTTAAGGATTGTAATTTTGGAAGTGTGCTATTTTTCTAAACTTTGGAATAATACTCGAATAATGTAAATGACTTCAAAACATAACAGTATTGCTCACATATATTTCAGGTTTCTGTTGTTGTGTTGTTGTTGCTAATGCCACCTGCCTGACGTAGTCATATCGAGGCTCACGAAATTCATCATGGCATCGGGCTAGATTGTACGCCTGTCGTTAGCCGTAGCTTTGAGCACAATGCAGGTGACAGTACGTTTTGGCTCGGTTCCACCCAAATTTTGAGGGGAGAACACCCTGGGAGTGGCCAGGGGTTTCCCACCTCTCTTCAACTTCCACCAACCACACGAGAGGACTTGCAGCTCGACGGCTATTTAGAGTAAAGCATGCCACGAAGCACTATACATTTACAAACATCCATGTTTTCTCAGGATTCGAGAAGACATGGATGTGAGCCAAAACTGTGTGGAACCGAGCCAAAACGTACTGTCACCTGCATGGTGCTCAAAGCTACGGCTAACGATATGCGTACAATATAGCCCGATGTCATGATGAATTTCGTGGGCCTCGATATGACTACGTCAGGCAGGTGGCATAAGTAACAACAACAACATTTCAGGTTTCTTCGTAAAAAAAAGTGAGTGCGCGTTATACGGCCCTAATAATGAAAAATTGCAGCTTGAAAGTATAGGTACGCGTAATACGCTGGATTTTTCGGTATTTGGAGCTACGCTTTATAAAGGATTTACCTGAGAGAGTGTTACTAATTACAAGCATTAAACTCATTCGACCGTAACCTGGTCACTTTCCTGTTCATTAGACTTTGGTACTCTCAATGCATCTTATTTTGTCAAAGTGACTGTTTGTGCAGACTGCT
>BMAO01024115.1:0-19916 GCA_019973975.1 Trichonephila clavata
ACATTTCCCACTTACGTTTGAACATAAAATGATAAAATTCTCGTTTTTCTAAAGTTTGAATTTCGAATTTTCTTTAAAAATAGAACGTTCTAAATCGATCGAGTCTCTCTTCGCGTTTCTTTAAATATTATTTTTTCTTCCATAAAATCATCGAAAATATAAAATTAAATTGCATCTATGAAAGGGGAAGGATTTTATTCCAGTTTATTTGGTGAACAAAAATCATCAGAATCTTTAAAAAAAAGAATCTAGAATCGAAAAAATTTCGTAAATTAATAAGATATTTTATAAATTGAGGTACCTAAAAGAGAGGAAAATTCATTTTCTCTTAAGTGAAGAAAGTATTAAGGGTACAATTATTAAGAGAAGAAATTGATGCACTTAAACTGTGGAACGAACTGTTTTTAACATGTATATGTGTAAACTATGTTCTTAAAATGCTATTACTGAGTGCAATAAATGGGAATTTTTTACTTTTAACGTATAGCGAGATTAATAAAACCATATTTAAATCTGATTAATTTATTGTTAAGTGTTTAGCGTAATTCTATTACTATTATTATTAAAATAGCAAAATTAAAACGATCTTTTAAGTTTTAATTATTCTTATCAACCAAGAAAAGAATTTTAAAGTAATACTTACTATGACTTCTAATATCGAATCAATATATGTTGAGGCTAAATGTAATTATTAGACATAACAAAGGCCATTTAGTTTAGTATATAGCTTGTTTTATTGTATATTTCATTCAAAAGAACCTTTTGCAAAAAAAT
Source organism: Trichonephila clavata (assembly GCA_019973975.1). Taxonomy (NCBI): domain Eukaryota; kingdom Metazoa; phylum Arthropoda; class Arachnida; order Araneae; family Nephilidae; genus Trichonephila; species Trichonephila clavata. The sequence goes on from BMAO01024115.1 coordinate 775, forward strand.
ATGATTAGATTTTTTAATAAAATTTTCATAATTTTAGTTTTTTATTTGTAATTTATAGAAAATGTTACATGAATGTGCTTTATTAAAAATAGAATAAACTAGTCCAATAAATAAATGGGCAGAAAATAAATAAAAAGCTATACAATGTTTGATCTTGTAATATTTTAAATACTTCTTTAAAGACTAATTACTAGATTTTTAAATTTAATATTACGAAAAATATTTCATTAAAAGTATATAAACATAGAGAAAAAAGTATCTGGTGTCCTATGTCTTAAGCATTTTCCTTTTAGAACTCCATTTAAATAAGAAAATTAAGCTATACAAAGAGTATATGAAACTTTATAAGCAATTTTCTTAAATGAACAACTTTTTTAGATGTTTACTATCTCTACAGTTCTTTACAGTGTACAAGATTTTAAGACAATCGTTAACCGGAATGTCTGACTTTCCGTGTTAGTGGTGTTATTCACTCATTTTTGGAAATGAAACGTAAATACATCTTTAAGAAATAAATATTTTTGATAATAAACAGATGTTTTAAGAAAATCCTTAGCACATCCGAGAGAGAGAGAATCATGGAAATTTTATATAAATCTTGTCACATTTTGGCATTTAGAAATCTAACACAAAACTAAAAAGTTATTTTTTTTTATTTTCTCAGAAAACAATTATAGGATCACCTTATACTTAAGCATTAACCAAAAAAATTCTGATAAACAATTTAACTGAAGAAATAACATTAATCAAAACAATAAAGCAAAATAGCGTTTCATTATATAATAAAAAATGCAAAGCCTTCTTTTAAACAATCAAAACACTCATAAGAATATAGGAGATAATAGGAGAAAAAGAAGATAGCGAAAAGGCAGGCTTTAAATTTATCCAGCATGTTTCTTTTTTTAAAGCAGAAATACCCAAGTTTTGCGGAATCGACTCCCGAAGGAAGTTGCAGGCGTTATAAATAAAAATGCTCATTCTAAAACTAATAGACTTTCAAGCTTTAAATTAGGCAAAGCATGTTCTTTTGTTTTATCATGTAGGTCCCAAGTGGAGAGAGGTTAAGGAGGTATATAAATAAGAATTTCCCGTGTTTGAGCTATTAGACTTAAACTTTGAATTTGGTTGATACGTTTCTTTTGCTGATAATGGGTTTTGTGGCAGTAGACTCCCAGAAGAAGGGGGATATGAAGACATAATTAAACTCCAGTTCAAAAATTCAAGTCCTGTTCTTTTTAATCAAGAGGCTATTATACTTTTAAAGCTATAAATGCACTTACCCTAGAAAAGTCTAGATTAAATTCCTCTTTTCCTTTACAGAAATCAGTTTCGTTTTTCATTTTTCATTCGCTTACACCCTTTAGAGATTGTTTTAATACTTGATAGAACTCTACAAGACGCAAGACACAGCAGAGTAATCAACACAATATTGCCCTTCAGACATAATTATCTTTCGAGCTTTACGAAACCATTAATGTAATGAATCATTAAAGTTCTGCAAACTATTAACTTAATGGATTACATGACTCAACAAGGTACCGTTATTTAATAAAGTTCCGTGTTTTTTCTGCTACTTTTAAAATGATATAAATCACTTAAAATTCTGTTGGAATTTATATATTTTATTACAAATGCATAAGTAAAAATAGATATTTATTTTTACTGGAAAATAGTTTAATCTTCTATTTATCAATTCCCTTCAATATCTAACTTATCAACATTTGTCTTCTTTTTCTCTCTCTCTCTCGTCTCTGCTCTGCTCTCTCTCTCTCTGTGTGTGTGTGTGTGTGTGTGTGTGTGTGTGTGTGTGTGTGTGTGTGTGTGTGTGTGTGTGTGTGTGTGTGTGTGTGTGTGTGTGTGTGTGTGTTGTGTGGTGTGTGTGTGTGGTGTGTGTGTGTGTGTGTGTGTGTGTGTGTGTGTGTGTGATTTGCTTATTTTTATTTAAGCCGGTTGGGTGGCTGGTTGATTTGTCGCTGGCCTTCTGCACCTAATATTGCGGGTTCGACCTCGCCCAAGTCGGTGGATTTTCGTGATGCAGAAAATCGACAGCAGCCATGTCGTATGATTATATGACATGTAAAAGATCCTTAGAGTGTCTGTTTGGCTTGGGCGCTCTAAAATTAAATCCTGGTACAAGTTCGCATCGTTAGAGCTCAGGTGCCTCCCTCTGTGGAGAAAACTGGCGTCAAAATTAAATGCTGCGATTGTTATCCACCTATACGGCGCCGCACTAAAGAGTGATACCAGCTCTTAGTGATATACTAGGTCTGCAATGGTAAAAATACCAATCCGCAGCCCATTGGATAAAATAAAAATTTATTTTAATGTTTCTTTCAATTTTTTTCTTTGAGATATAGTATCGAATTTGCAATAATTTGAGATGTAATCAAAATATATATACTGCTTCTTTTCTTTCATTTCTTTAATAAATACAAAATCTTACAATCTATCTCTAATTTTTTCTATATTTGTATTGCAGGACTGAAATTTTAGGAGTAAAAAGAATTAAAATAATTAAATGCTTAACTAAAGCAATCAGTTAAAAAGCAACCGATACTCATATGCATAAAATATTTTCCAAGAACGAATATTTTTTTTATCCTACTTTATAAGCTAAAATTTTTCAATTACAACAAAATATTTGTATCCATTACTCAAAGGTATTTCAGAAAAACTCTTGAATATTAAAAAGAATTCTTAAATACAACGAACATATTCCTAAATACAAAAAAAAAAAATACGTATAACAAAGATGAAAACTGAGACTAAAACGTTCATTAAAATAAAGTTTTTTGTACTTTATTAAGAACATCTTAAGACACTGCCTAAGAGGATTTTAAATTTTCAAAATTGCAAATTGTCTACCTATAATATTGATTATAAGCTTATAAAAAAGTTACAGAAAAGTAAAAAGTTAAGTAAATAAATTACACAGTTTATTTTTAAGTACTTTTGTAACATGGCAGCTTAGAATCATTGCGCCTTTTATTTTTTCTAGGCCTTCGAACACACCGTAATTTTTTTCTTTCTGGTTCAACTAAAAAAATATATCTGTTCAGTTCCGTTTTTGGTTGAGATCTGAATGAATAATTTTATTTTATGCATATTTTTATTTGTACTAAAAATATAATTCTATCATAAAACAAAAACTTTAAATTTTATCAAACTTTAAAATATTTTATTCTTTTTTTAATTGGTACAGTATATGAATCGATATAATTAACCAGAAAGTATGATACAAGCGATGAGCAGAAAACGGCGAACATTGGCATTGTTATCCATTATCAAAATCGTATTTGACAATTAGTTTCATGATTTTCTGGTAGGTCTATCTAAACAGTCTAAGCAAACTTCCATGGATAATTGTACGCTGAAATGTAAAAAATCAACTATACTTCTAGTTCATTCAACTGAATTAAATCTCCTTCTACATCTATAAGTAGTTTCATGCGAAACTGAAACAGAAAAGTACTAGTGAACATTAAAACAGAAAATCAAGAAGCAATGTACACGTAATGATGGTATAATTATATAATTGCCATTAAATTATAAAATATTGATAAGTTAGTTACAAAAATGACTGAAGGTGTATGGAACTATAATGAACCGATATTTTTTGGGGGCTTCAGTTCCGGTTTTCGTTCCGACCAAAATAACGGTTTTTTCCAGTTTTCAGTTCAGTTCCGTTTGAAGCCCTGGTATTTTCATTACTTTTTATTTATTAGTGAAGTAATGTTATCTGATTTTTAGCAATGTTTAATTTCACATAATCACATAAAACTGTTTGCATCATAATGTAAATGCATTAAATAATGCATTTCTAATGCAACCAGGGACATTTTTAGGTATGGGGCAAATTGGGCACAGAGCATCCGCCTCGGAAAGGCCTTGTCCCGTCCTTGACTTGGCCTCGATAAGATCAAGGTACAGATAATTTTAATCGTCAAATGCGATTCCGGAAATGCTTTCTGGAAATATTCTCCGAATTTGAAACAAAATTGCCAACTAGCAACAGTGGCAAGCCTGCACTGTTACGTCATCTCTGTCGTCCGTGTCTGGGTCTACGGCAGGCCACCATAGACCATTATTACTTTTTTAGTCGAAAAGCAACAGTTGGTAGAGTGGGTTTGTGCTTAGGTTTGCGAGATTGTGAGTCAAACATATTATTTGTTGTGGGTTCCTTTTTGTATTTGACAACATATGCTATATTCTGCCTACTTAAAAGATTCGCAAATGACTCTTTTAAGTAGGCATGGCCTATTTTTCTATAGGAGCCTAGTGCCTCAAGAAAGCCTAAGACGTTACTTCTCTTAATTTTGGACAGTCAAATGAAGAAATTGACATCCGTGCCGACCTTTACTCTCCAGAGGCTGAAAGAATTTGGTGTGTGAAATGTTTCTTGTTTTAAATATTAGTGATTCTGGAACAATTCCTCTCTCTAATATTTTAATAACAGCATTATTTTCAGGATTTTCTACTTATAAAATTTGTTTGTAAATATTTTAAAGGAAAAAAGTTGCTTTTCCCCCTTAGATCAGAGATTTCCAAACTTTTTTTGCCTCATGGACCCCTTGCCATGTTTTTCGGGTCTGGGGTAGACCCTGCTTACCTAATATTGAATTTTTGCAAATTTATTAACTTAAATCTCTTTTTAACAGCTGGTATAGAGCTAACTACTTTAAACGATTTGAATTTCTAACTATAGTGAAGAATAGTGTTTAAAACTTAAGAAAAACACATATTAATTAATTTTAAATTAAAATTTAACTTTCATAAAATAACTGAGCAACAAACAAATACTTTAATTGGAGGAATGAATCTGGTGCTCCAATAACAAATTTTCACCATTTGGCATCAATATTGCTAGATTTAATCTTAAATTTCCTCGGTTAGTAATGTCCAGCCCCTTTTCTCCCCCTTTCCTTTTTTTGTTTTGGAGATAGGCAACATTCTGAAACTCCTCCGCTAAGAATAACAAAAAGTTTCTCACGATTTTCCATAATTCAGCATAAATAACAGGTATAGCTAATTGCTGACATCCTTTTAAACCTTACATCGAGATCTTTGTTAGTGCTTATTTTCCAATCAGTTTCTGTTGTAACATTGCATATTTTTTTCAATGTGACCATATGAATTGATTGGTTGCTGTGGTATTACCATTGTCGAAGCGTTATCAAACGTAGTTTAAAAATCTGACTTAAGGGCATTTAAATGTTAAGCATCAGTCAAAACGTCATTTTCCTGGCAGATGGTCTGGGACAAATTGTGCAACAAATTCGCGACGTCCAATATTATACTCTTTTGCTGGATTTTGGCAAGAAACGCTTAAATGTGTGATGATCTTTGTTTTAATAAAATCTATGCAATCACCAATTAACTTCCAATTAACCTCACTTAAATAAATATATTAAATAGGTAAAATCTGATTTCCTTTAAAATTAAAATCACGATTTGATTTAATGAGAGCCACTATCGTAGACCCCTATTTACGCCTCATGGACCCCAAATCCTTATTTCGCTTACATATACCCCTTGCAGGTTGTCATAGACCCCTGGGGTCGATATAGACTACTTTGGGAATCACTGCCTTAAATCGTTTTTTTTTTTCATACTTTCTCCCTTGACTAGTAACAGCTTATAAAATAATTATAATTTTTAAAATAAGTGAATATAAGTCCGATCCAACCAAATGAGGAAAAATGAACTTTAAAAAAAAAAAGAAGAGACAACGTACGGGACTGGAAAAAGCCGAAATCTATATTCCTCCTCCCTCAATTAATTGCATCAAAAGTCCTTCTCAAGAAATCTTAAGGTATCCCTAAATGTAACTAGAATTCCAAAATCTTCTTCTCCGTTCTTCAAAATCTTCTTCTCCTGGAAACTTTGCTTTGAATTCTCCTAAAAACTGAAGAACATTTTAATTGACAAGCCTAACCTTAAAAATCTTGCAGGACATTCTACTATTTAGGTTTATTTAGTTTTCAAATCGAAACATTTTGTTACCAGAGACCGTTTTAAGTATCTTTAAGAAAATATAATAACTGCATCGTAAGAAAAAGACAACAAAAACTAATTAAAAATTTTAGTAATACAGTTTTTTAATTATTGGTGCTAAGTCAGGGAAGTATAGTAGGTCTCTGCAACTATGCAGGTAGGATCTGTATCCTTCCAGTGGATATTTTTTCACATTCGAGTACATGAGTGAAAATAAAGAAACAAAAATCATTTCGAAGGAACACTGTTATATGATCAGCCCATTGGATAGTGAATTCATCACCTTTGAAAAATCCAATACACACACACACACACATATATATATATATATATACAATCATTTTGAAGTATAATTTTTTTTCCTAAGAGAAATTCATCGTACTCTGATCAGAGTGTCGAAAAATGTCCTTAAAGCTTAGAGTCATTAAGGTATCCGACAGCCCTAAAATTGTAAATTTTGCCAAAAATTGATTAATTTTTTTATGATTTCTTTTTACAAATCATCTTATTAGCTTTATAAAAATACCAATTTAATTATTTTCTGTTCACTAGAACAAAAACTACAAGTGTTGTGTTAGTAAACGCAGATATGTCATATTTTAAAACGTGTTTTACTCGAAATGTGTATTTATGAAAATACTCAAATGGGGACAGTGATTGCTAAAAAAGTTTTGAAAATAATTAACTGAAATTTTCTGTGTATATTCTGCATAACAGTTGGAGTGTTTTAACTTCAGATTCATCAATCACTGTTTTATTACAAAATTTACAATCCCTTAGGTTAATATAATCACTGTTATTTTAAGCAATTTCATGTAACTAAGTCTCTCTCTAAGTCTAACTCTACTTCTTGTTAAAATTAAAATATCTCTTATTCTGAAGATCATTTAAAAATTAATAACATAGCAACATATCAGAATTTAAAAATTGAAAATTTGTTTATAAACTTTTAATACAGAATGGGCCCCATTTATGTTATATTTTGTAAATTTTTGCCAGTTTACAATTTTTACCAATAATTTCTTTTTATCTTCTTAATTTTAGCATATTTTTCTTAAAATGTACTAAACAAATCTAAAAACCACAAAAAAAATCCCCATATTTTCATTTCTTTAAAAAAAAAGTTGTCGTAAGTAGTCGGATACCTTAAATACTTTTTTAAAACATCTTTGGATCTCTCTTACACTTATTCCTCTTTATCTCTTTTCTTAAATAAACCATTTTGATCTAGTGGCTAGGATTATGAGTTTTGCGACTATCAATGTGTAGATCTAATTATGAGTTCGAGACCCTGTACCCTTACAGATTGTCTTGGAGATTAACACGATGTTTTGCTCGGTAAATTGAACTGTTTATCTAAATCGTCGTGTAGAAAGGTATGGATTTTATAGAAAGAAAAGGGTATACATATTATAACTTAATTTGTAGTTTTCATCTTGTTTTCAAGTTCTAGCCTACCAAGTACATTTCTCAGAGCTCTTATAAACCTTAACTTCTAAGGAAATGAGTTGATTGTTTGTTTAGATTTTTTTTTTAAAGATGATAATATTTTTGTTATAATTGTTCTGAAATTTTGCTCTTGGAAATGTTTTATGCCTTAATAAATACTTTACTAAATAAACGTTATTGCCGATAACCCTTCATTGTAGTTTTCTAATGTCTATTTCTGATGAAATAATGAATAGTTTATTCATTGAACCAGATTAAATAAATTCACTTCATATTCCTTACAATTCAGCTCCAATTAAAAATCATGCTTATTTTAAGCGAAATATTTCACAATTAATAAAGTCACAGTGCAGTTTTTGTGGCAGATTTGTAGCAATTTTGTACAATGGCCCTTTTGATGTTTAAGCATCTACACTATTAAAATTCGAAGGTAAACAAACGTATGTATGTATGTATCTATCTATCTATCTATCTATCTATCTATCTATCTATCTATCTATCTATCTATCTATGTGCGTCTATCTTCTCACGAATAGCACCACGCAGAAAGTCGCGGAAGGTACCAAAAGATCGGGAATTTTCCGGGGAAGCCGTATTGCCTATTTATATTCCGATATTGTAATTAGTTAAAAAGATATTAATTAAAAACCTTAAAACGCCGAATTGTTTTACTCCTGCCGGTTGCTTACTTGGCCGAACTTCCCTTCCGTTTCGGCCGAGCGGTAATCTTACGTTTTCCACCATATTAAAATTGTCATCTGATTTTCGGTGTCGAAATTAGACAAAAAATAATTACAGAATCGGAAAGATCATTTATTTCGCCACAATACGGTGTAATATTTTTTGTAAAATAACGATATTTTCTATTTTTTTCGAATTTTTTAAAATAGTGTTAAAACTGATGCGTTTTTATGAAAATTATTTCTAAATCGTTGGGTATGAATTACTTTTCGTGTTATTAAATCGATATTCTACACTAATTAACTTCAAGCCTTTCTCTTTTAGATCCATTCATTTAAAAAATAAAATTCCCAAAACTTTTTTTTTATAGAATTTTTAAAAAGTAGTCTTAATTTTTACTTCACATTGAATAACTTCGTCATTTATGAAGATAATCTCACAAAACCTTTTTTCCGTGTGTACAGTAATATTATCCGTAACATATACGAAGATTGAAAAAATTGCTTCAAAATTACGGATTAAAAAAAAAAATTGTGATTTTCGTAAACTTATGTTTTTCTGAGAAATAAATTAAAAAGTAGTACTCTGTACATTTTTTATTTCAAAGTACGTTATTTTTGCAAATAGTTGGTGATGTTTCAGAGCATTAACGTAAAAATTACGCCCTTAAAATAAAGGTGATGATTTTTTTAAATAATTTAAAATACGCTATTTTACATTTAGCCAAACATTGGTTAACTGTCTGGTGGCGGAGTGCTGAGAGCTCCGCTACACTCAAGACTATAACTGCAGCACTGCCGTGCGCGGTCAATGCGAAGGATGATGTCCGCCTCGCAGAAACCCGCCGGTCGCCTTTTTTCATACTTGAAAATAATTAATAAGTTAGTTTTTTATAATATACTTTTTTTCGCAGATACGTGTTTAAATAATTTTAACACAGAGTGGAATGAAAAACTATAAAATTAAAATTAAAAAAATTAAATGTTTTTATCAAATAGTATTTTTTTTCTTTTTGAATGTTTTTTTCAGTGAATGTTAGCAAATAACTAGGTTTTCCCCCAAAAGTGGATTTTTAACACTTATATATGTTTAATCAAACATCCAAACGTTTCAAGAGCTATCTGTAGAATTTTTTTTATTAGTATTTAATGATAATGGATTTAAACTAATATATTTTTTTAAAATTAAAATGCATTCAATGCATTTCTGAGATTCATTTTTAAAATATTTATCAGTATCGAAATTTTTGTTCTCTTTCATAAAACTTATAGTTTACTTTAAAATAATGCGTAATTGCATGAAACTTTTTTCCCCGTGTCGAATATTTCAAAAAATTCTCACAATTTTACTTCAAGAATTAAAATAGTAGTGAAATTTTTAATTTGAAAAATTTATACTTCCTGTCTTTTTTTCAGCACACAACTATTTTTAAAAAGGCTACAGTTTCGTTTCCGGGAAAAAACTATTTTTCTTTAAAGAATTTTATAGAAAAAAAACTTTTTTTTTTTACAAAACAATGCTGTTTTGCATATTTTATGATTTTTTCTCTTCCCGTGTGTCGATTTCGCTTAAAAATTACGGATTTTAAAGATTTCTTTTTGTGATTTTCATAAAATAAAGTTTTTGCGAGAAATCATACAAGCATTATTTTTGTAACCTTTTTTCTTTAAAAATTATTGTTGTTTCCAATCAATATGTGAAAACTTGGAATTTTCAATTAAAAATTGAGCCCTCAAAAATAATGAAAACTTTAAAGACATTCTAAAGGCTTTGCGCATGCGCGAGAATCATTATTATTCCCCCCCCCCCTCTGTTTAACGCTCAGCGGCCAAGGTCAAACTTGCTGTTGCAATATTTTTTCCGTTATTGAAATGTGAGTGAAGGATTTTTAAAAAGTCGCACTGTTCACCTACTCCAGAGTTTTTTGGCGACGGACTTCGAAATTTTCAATTTAAAACTTTTAAAATCAGGGATTTTAAAAAAAAGCCAAAAACTTTTTTGAACAAATTTTAATAAAACACTCAAAATACTTAAATCAATCATTTAATAATTTCTTCTTTTATAAAGGTAATTGCATGAAACTTTTTTCCCCCGAGTCGAATATTTCAAAAAAATCCTCACAATTCTACTCCAAGAATTAAAATAGTAGTGAAATTTTGTAATTTTAAAAATTTATACTTTCTGTCTTTTTTTCAGCATACAACTATTTTTAAAAAGACTACATTTTCGTTTCCGGGAAATAAAAAATTGCAACGAAAGAATTGGAAAGTGAGTGGGTGATTTTAAAATTCACCCTGTTTGCCTATTCGAAAATTTTTGGTGACGGACCTCGAAATTTTCAACCATTCTCAAGTGACGAGAACGACACCTGAGCTTTCACCCATCTTTAATAATTACCACACCACACCAACGCAAGAACAAATTTCGAAAAAGGGATTTTTTATGACATAGTTAGAGAAATCACTCACATCGCGCGCATACACACACACACACACACAAGTGCTATCGGCCTGAAGGAAACACGAAATTTCCATGGGGATGAAATTATTCACTCAGGAAAAGGAAAGAATTGGAAAGTGAGTGGGTGATTTTTAAATTCGAACTGTTTGCCTATTCAAGGGTTTTTGGTGACGGACCTCGAAATTTTCAACCATGCTGAAGTGACGAGGACGACACCTGAGCATTAACCCATCTTTTAGAATTACCACATCACACCAACGCAAGAACAAATTTCGAAAAAGGGAGTTTTTATGACATAGTTAAAGAAATCACTCACATCGCGCGCATACACACACACACACAAGTGCTATCGGCCTGAGGGAAACACGAAATTTCCATGGGGATGAAGTTATTCACTCGGTAAAGCGAAAGAATTGGAGAGTGAGTGGGTGATTTTTAAATTCGCACTGTTTGCCTATTCGAGGTTTTTGGTGACGGACCTCGAAATTTTCAACCATGCTCAAGTGACGAGGACGACACATGAGCTTTCACCCACCTTTAATAATTACCACACCACACCAACGCAAGAACAAATTTCGAAAAAGGGAGTTTTTATGAGATTGTTAAAGAAATCACTCACATCGCACGCCCGCACACACAAGTGCTATCGGCCAGAGGGAAACACGAAATTTCCACGAGGGTGAAGTTATTCAGTCGGTAAAAGCCCGTGCAACGCAAGGCTAAGCGGAGAGGAAAGAAACAAAGAAATCAAAATAATTTCGGAAAATAATATTGGAAGTGCTGAATTTGTGAAGTTGAGTGAATATTAACGTCCCACTGTTCAGCAACACGAGGCCTTTTGGGGACGGTCCGCGTAATTTTGAACCATGGTCAAGTGACGCGGACGACACCTGAGCTGGCACCCCTCTCATAACTACCACACCACACCAACGGGAGGACGTTTGAGCTCTCGACATAATTTATGTGCATTTCTCCCCTACACGGCGGGTCTTCAGTGGTACTAGGATCGAGAATTTGCGAAGAGAAGGGAAAATGTTAAGCAACAAAGCCATGACACGCACTCACGGGACATGCATTCACATCGTACGCGTGAAACCCCACAAAAGTGTTGGCGTTAGACTAAAAGGAGGAAATTAACATGGGGATTAAGTTATACCCTCGGTATAAGCCCGTGCAACGCCGGGCCATGAAAGCTAGTTACCTTATAATTACTGTGTAATGCATTTTCGTGTAGTTCCGAGGTTATTTCGATTACATCATTAAAATATCTCCACATAGCAAAAAGTTTTCTTTAACTAATATAAATGTGAAATAAATAAGTTCATTTTATAAAAACAATAATAAATAACGGCTAATTAAATTAAATCATTATAATGAAAAGAGGTTACTGTAATCAGCAACAAGAATTCTATAAATAGTTCCAACATTAAAACCTTTTCAATACCGAAATATTAAGTTGACTTCTACAAACTTCGCTCTGGAATTCTAATGTATCCAGACACAACATTAAAAGACAAGAGCACGAACCAAAAGAGAAAGAAAAGAAAAGAAAAAATACCCAACAAAAAAAGTTATCTACCGAAATTTCGCAAAGAAAAGATCAAAGTGAATAAATTCTGCACTTCTTTTAAACTTCGACGCAAGTGGAGAACCTTTTCATTTAATTATGTTCCAGAAAAAGGAGGAGAATATAAAAAAAAACACAGATTTCCAATGTTGTCAACGGTATTTTATTTAATGTATTGCGCCATGTTACTCATGGCGAAAAAAAAGATGAGATTTAAGTGCTTTCATCAGTTAATGGACCTGCTAATCATATTAACATAACAAATTAGCCATGTTCCTTTAACCTTTATTTTTAAACGAATGTATACATTAAAAAAAAAGTATATATATTCTTTTATTTCTTATTTAAGAAAAGTGTTATAATTGAAATAAATTTAGAAATAGTATCAGATACGAACTTAAATTAAAATCACTGTGAAATAAAAGTACCAATTATTAAAGTGTATTAAATTATAAATCCCTATTTTAAAACTGCTATATTTTTGTCGAATGTACCAAAAAATGAGTGTGTGTGTGTGTGTGTGTGTGTGTGTGTGTGTGTGTGTGTGTGTGTGTGTGTGCGTGTGTGTGTGTGTGTGTGTATACGTGTGTGTGTGTGTATACGTGTGTGTGTGCATACGTGTGTGTGATACGTGTGTGTGTGCATACGTGTGTGTGTATACGTGTGTGTGTATATATGTGTGTGTTTAAGTGTGTGTACGTGGCGTGTATACATATGTGTGCGTGTATACGTGTGTGTGTGTGCATACGTGTGTGTGTGTGTGTGTGCATACATGTGTGTGTGTGCATACGTGCTTGTGTGCATACGTGTGTATATGTGTATTCATACATATAATTTTTAAATCTATCAAAATATTAATATCATATTTTGTTATGATATAACATTTTTTAACATTATCAAATCATATAGTTGACTCTAATTTTAATGAAGAGGCCATTTTCATGAGTGAGTAGTAAATGAAAAAAGATTTATTCTCAATTCTATTTAAAGAACATTTATTTTCCTTTCACATTTTCTTCTTCCTCTTAGAAATCAAGAGGAATATTGTCAGCAAACTTGAAGCATCTCTTATCTTTCAAGAGAGCTTTTATTCGTAAGAGTGATTCTCGAGGACGAAAATTCTTAGATTCTTATTTCGAAGATATGTGGAAACAATTTTCCTTGGCTTCCATAAACTAGAAAAATTTTATTGAAACACCAATATTTGTTATAGAGAAATATTTTCTTCCGTTTCATTCAAAATGTGTGGGGTTTTTTTTTTTCATATTGTAAAAGAATTAATAATTTTAGGTTCAAAAACAACATTGCATTTCATCCATAATAATGATAGTTTCTAATCGTAAATAAGTTTTTGTAAAATATTTCAATATAAGATTCAAATAAAAAATCAGAAGCAAGTGTAAAATAAAATACCTATAAATTTGTATTTTATTAGGGTCTCAAAATAAATATGTATTTCTCTTTTTATTTATAAATTTTACAGATTACTTTTTGTCAGATTTTGTTTCAAACTTTTTAACACTGAGATACTGAGAAAAATTTAGTGCTAGAGTGTTTACATCATTTGTGTGTTTATTTATCAAAAAAATGAGTATTTCTCTAATGTCCTTAGCTAAACTTTTACCTCATTACACAATAAACGTTTTTAAAAATTAATATTCAATATTCTTTTAACAGAATTCTTTTCTTACGCATGTGAAAAATGAACATTTATGCGAATTCGATTTTTTTCATAATGCGTTCAGATAATTCACAATTTTCTTTGAAATGTAAGCTAATTTACGAACAAAAAAGTGTAAATAATGAGTTACAAAATAATTGAATAAATTTCATGCTGACTTAATTTTATTTAATTGACATTAACTTAAAATATTAGTCAAAAATTAATAAAGCTCATTTCTAAATGATGTGTTTCACTCGCGAGGAATTAATTTTCTTCTTGTTATTTTCTTACTTATATTTAAATCTTAAAATTTTTAGAAGATATTTAAAATTCTTGTAAAGAATATAATATAAAAAATTAAAAGAGAAATGCATATGTTTCAGGTCTCATAGACTGAAATCTATTGACAACATTGAAGAAGAAAAATAATTATTCCTTCTTTTGTGTGTAATGAGTTTGCAAATATTATAATGGCTATGTATTATAGCTCATACAATATGGCTGTGGATACATTTACAGGGAAAGAGAGAACATATTATTGATTTTCTTCATATATACTTTACTTAATATTACGAACATTGTCAGTTTTCAAAGAGATAGAGTTACGTCTTAAATATTAAAACTAATATCTTTTAATATAATAATACCTAGCAGACACGGCACGTTATGGGATTTCGAAAACTGTCTACATTTTGAAAAAAAATGTAAATGCGAAAGAAAAACGTTTTTCGTCTAGACTTTCGAACCAAGACTTTAATAATAATCTCCTTTTAACTGTAAGAACCATTTCAGAAAAAGTTATTAACCAGAATTCTAATTTCTGTTAAATAAAAATATAAAATATTTCAATAAAATTACCCAACATATTTCTTCCACTACAGGAAGTAAACGCTTTAAGAGAAAACGATTTCTTTAAATGAATGCTTTAGATTCATTCCAAGTACAGTGGTACCTCGACATACGAGTGCCCCAACATACGAGTTTTTCGAGATACGAGCCGGCGAGCGAGTGATTTTTTGCTTTGAGTTACGAGCGAAATTCGAGATACGAGTTCGGTTTAGCAGGTCGGCCGGTAGTAGCACGCGACCGCGCGCCACGCGGTCGCGCCCATCACGGTCAGTGAATCAGTTAGCAGCATGCTTCCGCTGTGATAAGTTGTGTAGTTGTGTTCGCGTTTTGTGTTGCGTTTACATTTACATTTACAGTTGTAGTTCATTTATTTTTATAACCATGGATCGGAAGAAAGTTTGTGAAAAGTCAAGTGCTAAAAAAAAGATGATGAGTATTGAATTAAAACGTGAAATTATAGAAAAACATGAGCAAGGTGTTCGAGTTGTTGACTTTTCGAGGCAGTATGGGCGTAGTACGTCCATGATATGTTCTGTGCTTAAACAGAAGGAGTCGATAAAGAGTGTAACGCTGGCTAAGGGCCTTACGATAATATCCAAGCTGCGAACCTCCCTTCATGAAAATATGGAGAAACTGCTGATGGTGTGGGTGACAGAGAAACAGCTCCAAGGAGATACCTTGACGCAGACCATCATTTGCGAGAAGGCAAGAGCGATCTACGGAGATTTGCTGAAGCAAACCCCGCAGACTTCCATCGAAGAGGCATCGGAAGAGTCATTTAAAGCCAGCCGGGGCTGGTTTGAGAATTTCAAAAAGAGGACCGGTATTCACTCCGTTGTCAGGCATGGTGAGGCAGCAAGCTCAGATATGAAGGCAGCTGAGGATTACATTAAAACGTTTTCCGATCTAATAAAAGCCCAAGGATATATCTCTCAGCAAGTCTTCAACTGTGATGAGACAGGGCTGTTCTGGAAAAAGATGTTTTTTCTAAACGGCCTACAGGTGAAAACGAGAAAAATGTAGCGAAAAAGGCAAAGACCAGTGAGGATATCTAATTTATTTCTTTGCATTTTCTTTTTTGTTTTTGTACAATAAATATTTGTCATTTATAAATATGTTTTTATTATTCAAAACCACGTAACAAAAATAACTGGGGTGACATTTTGGGGGTTGGAACGGATTAATGGTAGTTCAATTGTTTTGTATGGAGAAATTTGCTTCGAGATACGAGTAATTCAAGATACGAGCAAGGTTGCGGAACGAATTAAACTCGTATGTCGAGGTACCACTGTATAATACTTTCCATGATATGTAAATTCTTTTTTCATTAAAGCTAAGCTCGAATGGAAATTAAAAATGTGATTTTTTTCCCCCGTCACAACTAAAAGGAATCAAATTTGACGTTTAATGTCTGAGGATATAAATTTTAAATGTTGCGGAATGTTTTAGATGTTAAAAAATAATTGTGCTCAATATGAGTTTTTTTTTATTGCTGTGTCCTTTCCGAAGGGAAGGATAGAAAGTTGTCAGAGCCTGAGATAGATTGAACTTCTGCGCGATAGATGGCGACACCATCTGTCTCCACCTCTACAATTTAAGCACTAGCTGGAGGGGAGAGAAATATTCTCCAGCACCCTGCACCCGAGATTTCCGCCATGAACACCCATAAGACTTTCGGACTCACTGATTTAACGAGCACGTACTCCGTATGTACTCGGAGGGGATTAGGTGGCATTGGGCATCGAACTCAGGCCCTCTGGTCTGGAGTCCGATGCTCTTACCACTAGGCTACCCACGGCTTATTTTTTACTTCTGCGTTTAAAAATTAATCGAAAAGAAAAACAATCATATCTCTATACAGAAAAATGTTTAAAACGTTAAATTATTTATCAGGTAAAAAAAAATTAACTATATATATTTTATTGTTATATTTTTAGGTTCTTAGTTCTTAACATATGAAATGCAAAGATCAACAATTCTCAGAAATAATCTACAAATAATTATTAAAAATACAAAAGATTTTATTTCCAGTAAAATATAATGAATTTCTAAAAAATATTCAAGATGTGGTATATTTGATAAAATAAATTTTTTTAAATGAGACGTTAAGAGCTCACGAAAATTTTTTTAAAGTTTAGGTTGAATCCTTTTTCTTCTCATCAAAAATGTTAAATGTAAACAAATTTGAAAAAAGTTTCAACAATGGAACATATATTTATTTCGAGAATCCCATGGCTGAATTTCATCGTTATTTTTCTGCTTGAGATAAATGAAATATGAACTGAATAATAGATAAACGATTAAAAAAACGTTATATTTATTTGTAACTTGATTATAATATTAAAAATTCGTAATGCTTATTTTGAGTTTTAAGATGAACCTGTAAATAATAATAATAAGAGTAACATAATATTTAATTAAAAAATATTTTGTTTTCATTTTCCATTGTTCATGTGTTAGGATTATATTTAATCTCTGCATTATATTCTCTGTCTATTTGAATTAATATTTATTTGTCATTTACTTTTTCAAAAAGCTTAATTCATCTAAAATTATATTCTATACATCGGACATATTTTTCTCACATGTTTAAATATGTTACGAATTATTAATGTTTTAAATCTGTAATCAATGCCTTAATAACAAGAAATTATTGTAAATAAAACAATGCTTATTTTGATGTAAATAAATGCTGCGATTTAAATAAATATTAAGATAATTAACCTAAATTCTACAATAATGTATTGCATAATCAAGTAATGTTTTTAACTCAGTCGTTCAAGAAATTTATAGTTCCTTTTATTAGTTTATTCTTTTTATATATAGAGAGAGACAAGGAATATACATCATTAAGAATGGCTGTTAGTAAAAAAGAATGAGAAAACGTTTTGAAGCCACACACATGGAAGCCAAAAAAAAAAATTAAATGCTCTAACTTATCACAATGCAAATCATAATATATACTCAGTATACAATAATAATTATTCGTTTTAATTTATTACACTTATTAATAATAATTAAACTTGAGAGAAACCAAGAAATCTGTATAAGAAATTTTCGAAGAGAAACTAGTACATTAAAATAACTCTTACATAAAGAGTTATCGATTCTAATTCATTGAAATTTTAAAAGTAAAAAGAAATATCATTAAGATTAATAATGTTTATATTTCTTTCCACTAAATGATTGCTCAGAAAATACTCTAAAATTTAATTGACTGCCTGATAGTTGCTCCATACCAACATCTTTCTTTAGTATAATTTTTGTAACTAAAGCTATTACTTTTTAGATTCATTTTGTAAACTGTACTCGGATTAAGTAGACCGAAAACATATATACAAGAATGACTTCAAGCGAATACTCGTTACTTATCGTCAATTTCACGGTAAAATAATTTACTAAAGCATTAAGTCTAGAAATTTGTACTATGTTAATGTATGCATGACTGTGTATCATTAATAAATGTTTGTTACTGTTATGGGCTTCCATGTTACAAGAACAGAAATTTAGATCATTAGAATTTCGGTTCCAGAATAGTTTGTCTAAGATATTTTCGTAAGTTTAAAATTAATTGTAATCGAGTAATTTGTTTCAGAACTTTGAAACAAATAAGCAAACGTATGTTTTTTAGTTAATTATGTAATTAATCTTTTTCTTGTACTAATCATTGACTAAAAATTAATTTCTAAGTAACTTTCTATTATCGATCCCAGACTCTTTAATATATTTAAAATATATATTTCTAAAATCATTAAGAAAATAATACTCCCTGACTCTTATCTGTCTGTTTGTGAGCCTGTCTGTATCTATTAACATGAGTGTATGCTTGTTTATACATATTACTGAGTTTATTGAGCTGGAACCTTTATCTTTTTGTCATGTCTGTGTCTAATTGTACGTCTATATCATTTCTTAGCGAGTCTGTGTTTATCTATATTCTGTCTGTCGTCATGTATTCATCTGTCTGCGTATTCATCTATGTCTATGGATTTTTCTATATATGTTTGAATGTCTGATTTGTGTACCTATAATGGTATTTCTTGCTCAGTGTGTACCTTTACATGATAAATTTTAGAAAAGATTATCTACAGCTCTTCTAAATAATAATTTAAGTCATATGCAATGGCTCTCAAAAGTGTTCGCACACTTGCGGTTTTCTATAAAATTAAGCAAACGATTTCTTATATGTTGCTTCAATGCAGAAATGAAAAGAAGCAACAGACGATATTTTTATTAAAAGAAGTTATCCAAAAATGTTTGAGTGTACGATAACTTTTGTGAAGCGTTTTTCCTCCTCCTCCGTGCATTTTAATTTTTTTAAACAAAAATTGCGTATTTAAAAAATAAAATAAGTCTCATTTGAAATCTATGAAGAAAATGTAAAACGAAATTGGACTATATATTCGAATTTTAAACCTAGGTTAAAATAAGATTTCTATAACTTTTTCAAATGGACGAACAGTTTTGAGAGACACTGTA
>BMAO01024116.1:0-18170 GCA_019973975.1 Trichonephila clavata
AATTAGTGGATTTCTCCACTAATTTCTAGAAGATTCCAGAGAGTCCCCAGCTTGCCAACATGGTCACCAATGTCACCAAATTGATCGCCAAAGTCACCAAATTGGTCGCCAAAATGATGCCAACTTGGCTCTATCGCCAATATTTCGTCAAGTTCTCACTGAATCGCTATTATAACGTAAGAGATGGCGTTGCTTGTGAATATTGCAATTTTATCATTAAATAATATAGCATAGAGTAATATAAAGGCATTACACATCCAAATACAGATTACTTACTCTATTTTATACAAAATTCGTAACAATATATATATTTAATTATATATACACATATATATATAACTCATAACATTACTGCAAAAAGTTCATTGCATGTAGAATTGTTGAGTAACGAAAATAATTAAAAGCATTATGATAATTTCAGGTGGGAATGCAATTTGTTTTTAATAATCATATTTCCAAATCTGGAAGTTTTAGATTTTGTAAGCACTTTAGGTGTTTTAAAATTCACCAGATTTCGTACTTTTAAAAAGCATTGTTACGTACCAATCGAACAACAAATGAAAATTGCATATTATGAGCATAAAATATATGTGTAAATAAAATATACAATTTTTAAAGAAATGTCTTAAAACGAGAATCATTTAAGAAAACCTTTTTCAAAGAAAAAATAGAAAAATTACCAAAAATGTGTTTTTAAATTTAAATTTTTTTTTAAATAAACGCTTTTTTCTTTGTGTTGGAATTTTGCATTTTCTTTACCATTACTTAAAAAATATCGTTTCTTTGAGGAGAAAATATTTAATTGCAAAATATTTAAATTAAAAATGAAAGATTTTTTCTGATGTAATAATTTCTCTTTTTCTGTTTTAATATCTTGATAAAATTGTTGATGCATGAAAACTTAATGAATCCTTCACTGCTTAGCAATACTGAAAACATATTTCGTCTAACTTGTCCGGATAGCTCACAGAGTCTAAAGGGCATTAATTACTTTCAAAGTTGGCTCCAAATATTTTTTTAAGTAATTGGTGCATTTATATTTATGGAAAGAAAACAGATTTGAATATTTTGTTGGCAGGTGTCTTTGAAATCTGCATTGTACATTTTAATTATTAAAAAAAAAAGCTATACATTGAATTTTTATATGAAAGTATAATGAACATCAGCTATGTTGTATTTAATAAACATAATTTAAATTTTGGGTGGCTATTATTTATGTAAAATATTACTTTTCGTTTTAATAATATTTCTTTGGTTACATAGTGGGAAAAAATCTCAATACTTAGGACTCGTGCTAGATAAACGCAAATCGATAGATTTGTTTATGCATCTAAAATATGACGTTGATTCAAATTTCACACTCAGTGCAAGAATGGGGCGCTAATAGTACCACTATAAACATGCACAAATCGAGTTTACTTTAAATACTTACTCTAACATTAGTGAGCAATATTCATCGTTGATAATTGACGCAGAGTTTGATGTGTAGTCATGAATACCTTTAATAATGGGAATCCATTATCAACAGCTCAATGAGTTTGATTGAGGTTGAGTAATAGGGCTTAGAAAAGTTGAATTTACTTCTGCAATATTGCAGAAAGATTTGATATCAATGTTTTACGGTGTGCACGGTTAATGGAAGCAGCGGTCATGGAAAGTTAATGCTTCACGACCGAACTGCGGACGTCTATGTGACGCTACAGAGAGGTAAGACCTTCGTGTTCGACGTACTCGTGAGGTGTGTTAGTATGAAGAAGGTCAGGTTTGCAACCCAAGCCAACCTAGACACACTAGGTCTACACCTGAGGTTATTGTTTAGGACCAAGTTTTATGACAGCAGGAACAACCTCGGGTTAACGTACGCACCCTGATTGCGTACTTGACGTCAACCTGTCTGCATTACCAGATGATTCAACCTGTTACGCTGCTAATTATGAATGGGGTGTTTTTCAACATTATAATGGGTGCCCATATACCGCTGTTGTAACTCAACAATTTGTGCCTGCTGCATTACCAGAATTATCTCCAATCAAGTGAGTATCGGACATCATTAAATGACAACTCCTGTACGATTAATTTGAGATCTCGAAACTTTAATCCTTCCTTCTTCAGTGGCTCGACAGCCCAAAGTGGGCCTTGGTCTTCTCAAGAAGCCTTTTCCAAGCTAGTTTTCTTCCTGCTTGTGTTCTCCGATTTTTAGTTCTCAAAACTAGGAGATTTGTTTCAAGGCCATCAATCCATATAAGATTTGGTCTGACTTTTCTCCGTGAGCCAATTGGTTAGGCTTTGGAGACTTTTTTAGTGGTGCTGTCTTCGTTCATTCTGACAACGAAACCTTCCTATTTAATTCGTTGTATTTTGATGAAGTTTACGATGTCAGATTCTTTATAAGCTCGAAATTTGATCTTCGTCAGTTCTCTATTTTCCTGAATTCCTTCCTAAAATAAATCTTAAGATCTTCCTTTCGTAGATACTTATCATGTTCTCATCTGTTCGGGACATGGGCCAAGTTTCACATATATAAGTTAATACTGATCTTAAAAGACTTTTATAAAATATTTTAATCTAGTAAAATATATTAAATAGACAACTGTCTTGCCAAAATTTATATAGTTCATAAAAGGTTTTGGTTTTTGCTCTATCAGTGTCGTAATGTTATAATCGGAGTCACGTATTTGTTATAATACATGATTTATTTACTAGTTTGAGATATAGTATTTTTATGAATCCTTACTTAAAAATGAGTTCCTATCTATTTGAATGAAAAATGCTTGTGAATGCGTTTTAAAAATTACATATGGGCTAATCTTAACTTAATATGCAAGGATAAAGAATTTTCATGTATTTAAAACACCAGGAATGTTACAATCTCATAAATATTCTATTATGTGAATTTCAATTGATACTATTCTTTCAATTTCTAGAGTTATAGTACGGAATATAGAAATAAGTTGCTTTCCTTATCTTTTAAAGCAAAGTGACGTGTTTTAATATGTTTAGATTGATATATCAAACAAAACGCGCAGTAGTATATTTTGTATAAAAAGGATGACATAAACTTTGGCATAGTTTAAAATGCCCATTATTCAAATAAGTTTGTATTTGGAAGATGATAGAGTAGTTATATTTTTAGGTACACGTATCTTGATTAATTGTAAGCAAAATTGCAAAATATTTTTAAAAAAACTTATAACTTACTTGATACAACATAATGGCAATGGACTTTTTTGCACTTAAATGAAATGAAAACAAGGAAGTTTAAGAGCACTACAGATGAATGGAGTCTTTTGAGGTAATTTTTAATTTTACCATTATTTATGTAAATATATGATTGCTACAGGTATTTAATATCATTATTTGAATTAAGTATCAAAAAAATTGATTTAAATAATCACAATAACTGGATGAAAATAACATTGAAAAAAAATTGTACAAAAAGGCTGAATTGACAACTTTAATGAAACTACCTGGTATATTTCGCTACAAAAAAAGCATGTTTCTCTGTATGAACTTAGCAATTTTTAAGAATATCAAATAATCAGGTTTTTCAAAAATATGATTGACAATTTTAATCTGAGGTCAAATAGATGGTTGACAATTTTATATAAGCCTTACTTAAATCTAATAAATTTTCTAAAAAATCTTTCCTTTCTCCAAAAGAAAATTTAAAAGAACACGCACATTTTCTGGAGTGTGGTGATAGGGTGCAGTCTCTGATAAACTAATGACCAGATGCTTTCAAACAGTGAGAAACCTGGTCATGCTAACTGAGCAGTAGTTTTTTTGTGTTGAGGTAGGTCAGGAAACAACGGACATGTAGCATTACGTTATCTTACTAAAGCATAACATCTCAGAGGCCTTGAGATGTAGGATTACGTAATCACTGTTGGATAAAGTTTATATATAGTTGCTTATTATAACAATTAAAACAAACTACTACTGAAATGAATTGTGTGATCGCCGCACAAGCTCTCTGATTGCGTTTCTATTGCATACATGTTTCATTTGTTTCGCAAAAACCAACGTATTGATTCAGCTGTTATTTTGCCAAGATAAAAACTGCGTCGTGTTTTCCTTATTACATGACTGCTTTCAAATAACATATAAACGTTACCGAGATATGGGTACCTGACGAAATTGGTACTTTCGGGTAATATTTGGGTTCATGGATAGCAATTACAAAACTAAAATATGAGCTTTGCATAAGGTATATGCCTACTTTTCCGAATCACTGTTTGACTGAACATCAATTTTTATTTTCTTATCTTTGCTATATTTTGTAGATAAAGAAATCGACAGTCATAAAGGAAAAAAAAACTAATAACATAAGAAAAAGAGGAAGAAGAGATAAGAGGAAAATCTACGCTATAAAAAAGATATTTTAAACGTCTGATATTATGTATTATTTTATAAAATAAGAACCAAACCTTTTATGAAGATTGCATTTTTTTTGTTAATAATTAAGTTATTTAAAACGTAACATCTAAAAAACGCATGTATGTATTTTTTTAAATATTTTGTATACATTTTTTATTTATAGTATGATAACGACAATAAGATAAGGATTTTGCTCTAACATCAATGGTTTTTTTTTAAAAATGGTGTTTATAAAATTTTCTATAAGAAAATATACAATGAGCCATAACTACTTCTTGGTTCATTTCAATATATTTTAGGTTTTAGTTCATTGACTTTTTAAGTGTGTTACGTATTTGTGTAAAATAATAATTTAAATATATGACTTCGAATTCCATGTAGAGTGTTTTGAAATTCGGTATAATTTTCATCAAAATTTACCAAAAATACCTTTTTTTATTTAATTTTAATTTTTATATAATTTCCTGATTGGTGATTTTTACTAACTTAAGCCAAATCTCCAACAAAATAACTAATAGTATAGCATTTTAGAAAAACTACTCGAAAGTAGGTAGATATATTAACGTATAAAACCAATGATACTTGCAAATGTTCACTTTTTAAATATCTTTATGCACATATAAAAATAAGCAAAAGTTTCAATATAAATGTAAAATTTATCAACACGCCATATGATTTATTGTGCCTTGCCGCTTGTTGGCCAGGCCTGTTCTAGTATCCATATTGCTATAAGAGGACTATGCAAATTCAATATTCATCAATTTTTGAACTAAAAAAAATTACTTAATAGAAGTAAGAAATTGTTTTTTTTTAAAATTAGAGAATGTTATTTATTATTATGCTTTTTACGAAATTCATGTTTCTTTTAGAAGAGAACATTAAATAGTAATTTTATCTTTGATTGTGTTTTAAGGTATGTGACTACCCAAAATTCGCCATTTTGGTGAAAATCTTCGAAATTCCTTTGATGCTTTTATTTTATAGCCCACTTCAAAAACTACTACATCTAGAAATTGGCGGCAATATGTTTTCTTGGCTAAGGAATTTTATCTCACAAAGGTTCTCAGCCGTTTGATATGTGGAGACTATTTCTAATTTTAAGCAGAATGAGACTGGCCTCCCACAGGGCACAGTGATCAGCCCAATTCTCTTTAATATTTTCATTAATGATTTACCAGGTTTTCTATCACCAGCTGTTAACTTTGCTTTATTCGCTGACGATCTCCTTTTATGGGATAGTGCAACAAGAAAAGAACCAAGATAGTCTTAATGGAACTTTAAATTCTGCACAAGATAGTCAATTTGTTGCCGTGAAAATGGAATGAGAGTTAACAAGAATAAAACTGCGACCCAATACTTTTACGTTAAATAGACAGACTTTTACTCCCAATCTAACTTCCTGGGAAAGAGGTTACTGTAAAGAAATCATAATTAGTGCTGTCAAACACACCATACCATGCCTTGAGGTATTTCAGAATCAAGCCCTCCGTATCATAACTAGTGCTCTGAAATCTACTTCCGTCCTTGCTATGCAGACCTTGACCAACACCGAACCATTCTATAAGTCCATCCAGAGAAAGGCAGTGGTATTACTTCAAAAATTTAAAAGTTTGCCTAATAAACCTTTCTGGAGAAATAATGACCTGAGTAGAATTCGAAACTTAAAGACTCAGGAGAGATTCATACAGTCATCCATGAAGGTCGCTAGTTCATTGGATCTTTGTCAAGGGATTTCTATTTTGCCTCAACCTTTGTGCCCTTTGGATTGCATTCATCTTTATATAAATCTTGAACTTCATGTGAAGGTATTAAAGAGTTAAATGTCACCCGAACAACTGAAAGCTATAGATTTGGAAACTATTGAAATCGATTCACAACAAGTGAATGGCTACATGTTTTTACTGATGGCTCCCTTCTTGCCAGATATCATGGTGCTGGAGCCGGTATCTTCTGTGAACTGCTTAGCTTTTTACCTACAACTAGATATTTTTATTACTGCCTTTGATGGCGAGATTGAAGCTATTGCAGTAGTGGTCGAGCAACTCCACGTTCAACACAGCCGTAATCTTTTCCGACTCTAAATCAGTATTACAAGCTCTATCTCAAAATTACTTTTGTAATTCACAAATAATTTTAAAATGCAAATCGTTCTTAAAAGATTTTCCTCATAAAATCTCTTTTCAGTCTATACCGGCTCATTGTGATATTGCTGGGAATGAGCATGCTGACTTTCTGGCTAAAAAAGGAGCCCTTGTGATCCAATCACCCGAGAGGATTTCAACCTTTCATTCTTTAAGGCTTTTGTCTAATATGACCTTTAAGGATAAATTTAAAATGGAAGTTGATGAGTTGTCGAAGGATAATAACTGGGCAATCCTGAAGAAGGACTATTTAGTTGAAAATTTATGTATTTAAAAAAAAAGTGCTCCGAAAGTAGTCACATACCTTACTATAATCATTGCTAATCATGTCAAATAATACAAATAAATTAAATTTTTCAAAATCGTTTTTTTTTTTTTTTTTTTGCATTTTTTAGTCAAATTTGGAAAGACATTCAAATGAAACAGATTTAAACCGATTGGTTTCTTATAATTCTCGAAGTAAAATTTTTCCCATTGAAAAAAATCTATTTATTACTCTTTCGCTTAAATGCTTTTTGAGGTTCATTTATATATATATATATGTATGTATGTATAATATTGTTTATAAGAAATGCTGACAATAGAAAGAAAGACAATCTCGAGTACAGCGTAATCTTATTTTTGTAAAATGTGATGCCTAGTTGAATCAATTTGGGAACAAATGAAAGGGATTTCCTGTCATAAAAATTACCAATTATAATTTTTGATCAAATAATATTCGTAAACGTGATATAAATAAAAGAATAATAATAAAAATTGAATAAATATTTATTAAACCACTATTAAATATTCTGATTTTCATACATACTTAATCATTCACTACAAGAAAGGAAATCATTTCGAGAGCATTTGATTCCACTTTTGTGAAATTAATTGTAAAAAACCCAAATGCATTTATATAAAAAAGTAACTATTTCTAATAAAGTATATTGAAATATAATCTAAAAATTATACTGAAAACAAGGATTTTGTTAGCTTCTATTATCTTGCATCTCTTAACTAGAAATTGAATATTTTATAATGCAAAATTTGATTTCACTCTCTCTTGATTATCACGAGAAATATAATAAATACATTAACTAAGGAAAAGTTGTAAGTATAAATGTAAATAATAAAATAAGGCAATTCGTTGCCATGGATATTTTAAAAAGCTTTTTTCATAGCCTAATGCTTTCATGAAAATCAGTTTTGTCAAAATAGGGACACAATTGAAGCAAGGCAATGTTGAACGGATGTTTGACTGGACTTTGTGTACTTCACATAATAATTAATCACTCTGCTTTCATCTCAGCATAGTTAATTAACATTTTTCACGCAAAATCAAAGATAAGATATAGAGTTATATTTCTAAGAAAATTAGTTTGATGTCAAAATGTCGAACAATTCTCGAAACTCACCCGTAACTGAAATTGCAATGCTTCAAAACGATTTTGTTCAAATTTATAATTATATTCTTAGAATGTTTCATTTTACTTCTATATGGGATACAAAGAATCGAAATGACGGTAATTCTAATTGAAAGAGAGTTTTGATGTTTGTCGTGAATATTTTCGTTTCTATATTTCAAGCTACAACTATTATTTCTAATCTTATTTACGTGCATGAATACTCAATATTCATTATCAATGCTGTCTTGTCATTGGTATGTCTCACTATGCGATGGCTTTTAAGTTTACGAATAGATGAACTTGTAAAAATTTCATGCAACCTTATTAAACAAAGTAGGCAGTATATTTCATCTGTTGAAAATTCTAATAAGAAATATCTATACGTTTTTGGAATTCTGACTACATTCTTACATATTCCTGTAACGGTTTGTTCTTTTACCGCGCTGCTGAAGATGAGATTGAAAGCACAGATGTTCTTTATTCATTTTACCAATTCTGTTTATCTTTGGATTTTGGTAACAATATTAATTATTGTCCAGGAGTTGTTAGTATTGCCTCTAAATACTTTTGCAATATACTACACAACTGTTTGTCATCATTTGAAGGTATTAATGACAAATCTTGGTAAATCTCTGAATAATACACGAGATTCTGAATATGATCGTATTTATAAGGAATACGTATCCATGAGAAATTTGGTTACATACATAGATGAACAACTGTCATTTTTGGTTTTCATATCTTCTGTTTATAATGCTTGTACCATGTACTTTGCACTAACTATTATTTTACATCCTGAAGAATATTTCGACGTAACTCATATTTTAAGTGTAGTGAGCTTATTTTCTTCGAATTACTTGTCTTATATGGGTCTAACGCTATCTGCATCATTATTGCACGAAGCTTCTGAAGAGTTGTGGTTTAAACTGCACAGGGCTTTAATGTCCCGATCCGAAATCTCAAGTCTACAACAGAGATTTTTAAATTTGCTGGAAAAAGGCTTATTTTTTACCGTTTGGAAAATTGTGCCGATTAAAAGAAGTTTCATTTTGGCGATGATTGGCACAGTTTTGACATATTGTATACTTTTGGATAATTTAAGATCTCTGAAAAATGTTCCTTCTATGGTGCAGGTTATAGGGAACAACGAGGCTACGATTCTATGACAAGAAACCTTACCGAAAGTTGGAATAGCAGTAAAACAGAACAATGAGTTATCTTTAAAACTTGACAAATATTTTAATATTATAAGGTTAAGGCTGCAATTTTATCGCAATGTAAATTTTATTTTGTGCAGCTGATTTTTCCACATTTATCCGAAAAATTGGTACAATTCTAATCATTTGATTGATTTGTGGCGGCATTCCAGTAACAATTTCAATTAGATAAAGAACTTAGTATTAGTTAAAGTTATATTCATACAATAAGCAATGTTCCAATTTGCGCGGCTTAAGGAAGTATAAAGTTATAAATTTTTCACAAGATTTCAATACGATACAGTGACATTTATCTGATTATTATTATATGAAACATATAAAAACGTCTGCGTGGAAAACATTAAGCAAGAAGAAAGAAAGGGCTGTCTATAAGTTTTGAATATAATGAGATGATTCAGACAAATCAAGATAAATTGGAAGTTTTCATTTATAATCACTTGATTGGGGGGACTAATACCATAAAAGGTATTTTAACGTATACCATATGGTATTAGTCCATATATCACATCGGTGTATGAGCTAATACCATCAAAGGAATGAAATTTAAACCAACTCTCTTTATCTATCCCCTTCTAATTTTGTTTATAGCAGATTTGATAAGTTTTTACAATTATGAGATCAATGAAAATACACTTTCATATCCTTTATCTTCTATGATTAAACTACACTAGCAATTATTTTCCTCAGCGTAACTGACATAGGTATAGCCCTCTCGATATTTTTAATAGGTTAAATGACTGGTTTTCTGTTTTACAATATATATCATTAGCATATCTTTCGGTACCTTCGTATAATGTGCCATTTTTTCTTTTGTGTTATTTAATTATTTTTCATTTCAATTTTTTGAAGCTTTATCTTGAATCATGATTTTATTTAATGAATCGTTGACAAACATGAAAGAAGACTAAAACGATTAAGACTGTTTGTGGTAAAAGGTTCTTCTATTAAACGCTTTGAATATATCACACTCTAAATCGTTCAATTAAATAAAATATTGTAGAGTGAAGCTATGGATATACAACAGCAATGCATATATACACTGGTGTACAAAGGTTAAGCATAAATCGTAAAATGCAAAAACATGGAGTAAATATTCATCAAATTATTCTAAATTTCTTGCGGATATTAATTGGGTGAAGAAGAAACATTGTGTTTATGCAAAACTTTTCAATCGACTACGTCCTGCGCTAAAGAGCGGATAATGTCGGAACGCGGAGAAACCGATTCACGCAGCATAGGCAGTTCTGACAAGTTTCGTGCAACTGCTATGCGAAGGAACCTTGTTAACCATAAAACAAGGTGAATGATGGCACAAAGACGCCAATTAGACATGTTTACGAAAGGAAGAATCGTTGGAATGCTGGAATCCTCAAGATCGCAAACCGAAGTGTCTCGAATTCTGAATGTGGACCACTCTGTGATCTCAAGACTGTGGCAGAGGTTTCAAAGAACGGGAGATGTTACTCAACAACCAGTATCAAGTCGACCAAGAGTCACAACCCCTCGCCAAGACTGACATCTGGTAATAAGTGCGCGTCGTCAGAGGGTCAGTACTGCCAGAGCACTGGGTTCGGCTCTCACAATCGCCACAGGAATACGAATTTCGAGACAACCTGTTCACAGGAGACTCAATTATGCTGGCCTGTATGCCAGAAGACCAGCAGTTTGCATTCTCCTCACGTCTGCCCATAAACGCGCTCGTTTGAAATGGAGTTTGAAACAACAACATTGGAGTGTGGGAGAGTGGGCCAATGTGATGTTCAGTGATGAGTCCCGGTTTAGTCTGAATAGTGATTTTCGGTGGGTAACGATAGGGATAGAACGTGGAACACGTTTTGAACCCAGAAACATAACGGAAAGATATCCTTTTCCATCAAAGGGTGTAATGGTATGGGCAGGCATCATGATGGACAGCCACACAGACCTCCATTTCTTTGACACGGTGTCTGTGACTGCTCAAAGATACAGAGACGAAGTTCTTGAGCCTTATGTTCGCTTGTTTCGAGGTGCTGTCGGTCCTGACTTCATATTCATGGATGATAAGGCGCCATGTCACCGAGCGTTACTGATTGATGACTTCCTTGAAACGGAAAACATCCAGTGCATGTCGTAGCCAGCGAACTACCCTGATTTAAATCCCATTGAGCATGTATGGGATATGCTCGGGAGACAAATTTCAGCCCTTTAGCACCCACCAATCTCTGTTACGGAACTGATGAGAGCTCTCCAAGAAGCTTGGAACCGTTTGAGCCCATAACTCATTCATCATCTCATAGAAAGTATGACAAATCGCTGTGCTGCCTGCCTTGCTGTCAGAGGTGACCACACGCCTTATTAAACTGCAGCATCAGGATTTTATTTAATGTTTTCTTTAAAGAGTGAATCATTGCTATGCTCAGTTTCCTTTCAAACTGCTACTTTGGATAATAAAATTAATTATTATCATTCTTTTGATTTGCTTCCTTATTTTATAACCATTTTACACTCGCATATCACGTTTCCCGCCTTTCTGATTAACAGTTTCTTCTTTATTCACATAATTATCAATTATACTTAACTTTTGGACACCAGTGTATAAATCTGAGGAAGATATGCTTGTGATTGTATCATATTAGATGAGAAATGTAATTAGATGCTCGTTTCGAAAAATAATGTCGAATGCTAACTGGATCAAGATGTGGCTCACTATCAAAGATTTGTTTGTATTCGTTCCTCTTGAAGTAATAAATATTTATACTTCGAATAACAAATGACTTCCCCTCGAGAAAATAATTTAAGCAAATTAATATTAATTTAATTTCAACCTTTTTATGCCACTTAAAGCACAAAATTGGTTCATTTCCGATTCTAACAAGACGTATAATTTCAGTCACGGGTTTATGGAAAACGTGTGTTTGTTATATCAGGAAATTAGTTTTTTAAAGATACGCGTGACGGATTACCTTTAAACCAAAGCCTTGTAATATTTCTTTTTTGTAGCAAAACTAGGATAGTAATACTAGTTTTAAAAATATACGTGGATTATATGTGAGTTGATTTTAGTTTTAATTGCACTATTTTAATCATAAACACGCACACTTTTTTCTGCAAAATGATTTTACTTCATAAAATTCAATCTTAAGAGCTAAATTTAATTAATTGGGGGAAACCCTTTTGTAATACTTTAATGAATTAGGTGCTTGTACCGTTTGCCCCTTTAAACTTTGTCCTTTAACCCAATAGGAAAGGTAACCAAACTGCGCCAAAGAATTTGCTGAAGCAGTGGATAAAATAACGTCGTTAGTTACTCAGGACTCATTAATTGATCAATTTTAAAAAATATAGAGCCTACATTCGTGTAGAAGGCAAACACTTCGAACAATTAATTTATTAAATTATGACAAAAATATTACCCTTTTTATTTTTAAATGTATTCATTTGTATGGCTAACACACCTAATTTTTATTTGTTGGAAGTAAAATTATTTTGTAAAACTTATGACAAATGTTACATTAATCATCGGCGTCACGATGCGTATCGTTCTTACTCATGTGTAATAATAAAACCATCCATCTCGCTGTACTACATCGTACCATCGTTCTGTTTCTTATTGCCACCACACGTGTAAACAACATTCCTTTTTTAGAATCTTTGAGTGCGCACAAAATTGTTTTGGTATCTAAGTTTTAAAATAAAATTTTTTTGCGAAAAAAAATAAAAGAAAATTGCATTAGCTTTTTAAAGGTGTAAAAAATAGCAAGCGTTGTGCAATTTGGGAATCTTAGTTAAACGAGTCCTCTGTTAAATAACTTGTCTAGGGTAAAGTATATTATTTTTCTTTTTGCTGAGAGTCAAAGTCAGATGATATCATTTTCTGAAACGCCCACTCAAAAAAACTACGTTAATTTTACGAGGGGTCGGAAAATAAGTTAGTTCCTGTCTACGCTAGTCAAAGTTGCGCATGAAAGTCAAAATATAGAATTAGCCATTAAAGATAAGACATTACGTCATTTTTCCACAGATGTACTAAGTAAAGGGTGTCATTTGTCAAATCGCTTGATGCTTCAAAAAGCCCTACCGAAAAAAGACAGGACCTTATATAAAAGGAAGAAGCGTTTAACGACTTCTTTGACTTCAGCGTTTCTTTCAAAGCGCTTTCTGGCGAGATAATTCTTCAAAGCCGGGAAGAGATGAAAATCACTTGGTGCGAGATCAGGTATGTATGACGAATGTTGTAGGCGCTCCCATAGAAGAGTTGTAATATGGTTTTGCATTGGAGGGCTTTTTGAAGCTTATCAAGAGGTATCGCAAATGACTCAATGTTCTTGGTACTTATGCGGAAAAACAAAGGTACGTCTTATCTTTAATATTTCATTCTATATTTTGACTTTCATACACAACCCTGACCACAATATAAAGGAAAAGTTATTTTCCGACTCACCATCGTAATTAAGCCAGAGAAATAGCTGGACGAATTGACTGTGACTAAGAGCACGGGTATTAAATTCACGTTAGTTAAAAAAGAAATCACTGTAGAATTTTAAATTTTGTGGTTTAGTAACTAATTATGTAATGGGGGGAAAGGTGTCAAATTTTTCATATTTTCAAAATTATGTTAGGCAACGCTTCACCAAGTATATCGATTTTTAAAATTTTTCTTAGAGCTGATATGAACCCCCGGCAGTTCACTAGCGCACAATTAGGGTTGAGTTTCAAGACACCCTTTATTCTGTTTCCTATACCATAACTATGAAGATATTTTAAACAAAGAAGAATAATTATTGTTCCTTTAATTGCTAAATGAGAAAATACAACAGATTTTAGTTTTTCCCCTTATTATAATTTAAATTTCAATCAGATCAGCAAGTGATTAATTTGAAGGGAAAAAAACTAGTTAAATCTGAAATATATGCGATTATTTTATTTTGTAAAATCTTTTCAGTCTACAACATTCTTTTTACAAAAAGCAACATAAAATTTCATGCTTAAATTTAAAAATCAAAGTTTACTTTCTAACAGAGGAAGCAAAATTTGAGGAGCATTTCATAAAGTTCCTTTCAAGCTGTTTACAAGAAGACAATAAGTAAAAATGGTCCCAAATGTACCGAAAATGAAACTTCTTCTGATGGGTACAATATTCCAGATAGTTAAAGTAACATGGCTAGCATCAATGAAAAGAATACGTGCTTCAGATCGAGTTAAATTGGTTTTGTTACAAGTGAAATCTTTCAATTTCTCCAAAGCTTTTGCATTCGCTTCGTAAACCAAAGATCCATCCATGACATTGCAATGAAAGATATATAGCATACTAAGAACAAGCACCCAATAGAAATATGCTGTGCACCTATTGTTAGTTCATTTGAGCGTAAAAGACTCACCACACCGAAGTACATGGTACATGCATTGAAGAGTGTTGAGGTGAACATCAGAAACGACAACTCTTTATCAACCTCCTCAATTAAGTTTCGTAGAATCTTGTAGGCTTGAAGTACATGATGCACATTACTAAATGACACAGAATCTATGACTTTTTCAAAGCTTTTTATCATGCCTCGTAGATAATAGCACATCACTGTGTAATAAATCGCAAATGTGTTTAGTGGAAGATTCAAATATAACCATATTGGAACAATATACAACACTGTCAGTAAAATCATAGCAACACGTCCTAAAGTTGTAATGTAGAACAAGTAACGTAAACCAAAATCATACACAGCTATGCCACAGTATACACCAGAGATGGTGTAAATTACGTAGCTACAGACAATCCAGAAGTATATATATTTATTTTTATTTTGCATTCTTTCAAGTTTGAATCTTTTTGATACGTGGCTCAAGCGAGCAGATAATTCTTGCAGTCTTTTTATCCTCGAAGTCAAGGCCAATCTATGAATGAAGGTTATTATTAGAAAAGTTATGTTCACTACAATTAGCTCAATATTATTTATAGATGCTACAAAAGAGATAATGACAAATAAATGAAAGGATATGAGTGAAGCATTGAGAATATGTAGAACTGTCTTCTTAAACTTGTCAATTTTCCGATTGTTAGCTGATATAGTTGCACTACATATATATGATATTCGAAATAACGTATAAATTCTTCTAAAAATGATTTCATTTTTCATTTTTAAAGTTATTGTTAATAAAGATTCGTCAAAATTTGTATTAACATTAACCAAATTAATACTTCATTCTACTTTTATAGCCTTTTATCTAATGCTGGTGGCAATCTGAAACTGAACCATTGGGGGATGTATTTCACAATAAATAGCAACTAAATGGTATATAATCTATTTGAATACTAATAGATGCATAATTTTCTTTCAATCATAAAATCAATATTTATTGCATCTACCATTGATTATCGGTTTCAATAATAAAAAGAGGTTTTTCTTGTATCATAATTTGACATATTTTTGCCAAGAAATAGATTTTTCTTTAAATCTTGCTTATTTTTTTAGTTACACAGAAGAAGCAAATAACAAATTAGAAAATATAATTTTCTAAGTTTTGTCACAATAATATCCTGTTATTTCACACGTTCCTTGTACAATCAGATTGTACCAGATTGACTTATAATCTGATAATAATTTTCTTTTTTTAAAGTGAATATAAATATAAGCAATCAGCTAATTTCCACCTAGCGACCATATTCACACCATCTTTAGCATTGTAATGTATTCAACTACATATTCAAACAGTTTTTTCCGATTTATATTTCTCTCCAAAAATCCAATTTCTACAAAATGCATTAATTTTCACACTCATTGCCAATATAAAAATATTTGCTCCTACTTGTTGTAGATGCAAAGTATTTAACTTCTGGAATATAGAACAAGTGCTCAATTTCATCACAATTGAGCTATCTCGAAATTTCTCAGCTTCTGGTAGGTTTTCCTCTTATACAAAAATGGCACAATTTTAGCCTTTAATTCATAAAACACGTTGCAAAAATTCCCCCCTTAACAACCTTTTGGCTTGCAATAAAATAGCAACGATGAATGTACTGCCCCCACATTTATTTTCAATGCCCAGAGAAGATTCTTGATTTTGGGGTTTTATTTTTATATAGTTTATTATATGCTTTCATAACTGTCGTCAGCACAATATTCAGACCTGGGCTCATTTTTTTGAAACTAGAGAGATTTTCTGTAGATCATGCAATGATCCACAGAATGAATCCTCTTCACAGATGACCTGTGAAGATTTTTGTTTCACAAGTACTCGTATACAGTGGAATCTTTCTGACATTGTACGAACATCATCAGTGCAAATTCTGACACAATTTTTTGACTTTGCTTTTGCCTAGCTTATAAGATCTTTAAAATATCAAATAATGCTAAAGCAGTAGCTTTGAGTTTTATTGATTTATAAAAAGTAGTTCTACTGCTGACATACCATCACAAAATTAAACATACGCAATGAAAGGAGTATTTTGATTACTATTTGTTGCCTAATCAAGCTGTTGCTGTACATCTCCCTTTATATCATCGATTCGACGAGCAGCAGTATCAAATGACCTAAGCATGAAGTGTAACTACTTAGCAAAATTACCTTTACAGATTATGCGACCCCAAATGTACGTGGAAAAATAAGATATTCGCCAATGGTGTGAGGTTTCATGCATCTGGCTATTTTAAATGAGACTTTGTAAGAAGCAAGTAAGATTTTCATTCTCAAAGATTTTTTAAAAAAACATTTCTTGCTTTTCATATTATCTTAATTTTAATTCGAATATTTCTTGGGGCTTGTTAACGTATTTGCCCTGAAGCGTTTCGAAATGTTGTTTAAGTTTTTTTGGGTTTCATACTGTCTGTTGCGAATATTTTTGAGCAAAAAATCTCCAAAGGCTTTTTTTTTCCAATTATTTCAGTAATAGTAAACCGAAATTTTAGTTATTCTTGAGAATATTTACTGTATGCATTTTTCTGAATCACGCTCATCTGGGCACTTACTGAACCTTTATTTTCTTCCTACAATAATAAAGTATAATAACGTCTTTCGACTTATAATTTCATCCAAGATTTTGTTTAAATATTCTGCCGTAAATCTTTAATGCCCTGAATTACAATTAACTCACAAATTACAAAATACACATTGAAGATAGATTTAGAAGCAATAGAAGCATTGACTCGTCCAAGACTGACTAGAATTGGCTGGTGCAGTATTTATACATGTTTTGCGCTGACGTCTGATAGGTTGTCCAGACATCCGTGAGAATGTAGGATGTAATTTATAAAAGACACAGAGTAACAGAGACTAGAATCTTTTTCTAATGATATGTGAACTTTTAGAAATGGATGGCAGTGGAAATAAATGTTTAATTTAATTAAAAGTTATTTAGAGAGAGAGAGAAATCTGTTCTAATTTAAATATTAGAAAGAAAAAATTGCATTATACTTATATATATATATATATATATATATATATATATATATATATATATATATATAAGATATATATTAATTAAAAGTAACATATACAAAATCTAATAATTATCTTGATAATTTGTCAAGTTTACGGTTAAAGTCATATTGTAGCTTTTGCGTCAATGTTCATTATTATTGCATTCAATAATTTTTTTTCTTTGGGAGGGGGGCATGTTGAAAATTATGTTGAAGATTAAGTCGCAGATAAAGAAAGTATAAGAATCACTGAATTAGAACATAAAAAATATAATGTGTCTATAATCCCTCGATGTTATCACTATGATAAAATGTTTTCTTCTTGAATTTTTAATTTATTTATAAGACACACATACAAAAAACACTTAAAAGGTTCATGAAATTGGCCAACCCAAATTTCCCGTTACAAATAAGTTTTTGTCTTTATAGCTAAGTGACCATTTTCTATTTATTTATATTGGTTTCAATAACAACTCGCGTTTTAAAAATAAAGGGCTGTAAAAATATAAACGAATAATAATACTGAAATTAACATATTTTTTATATAATGATAGATAAAGTAGACCAATCAATACTTTTTCCTCAATGTATATGTTTATTTTCTTTATCAATGCTTTTTCACTTCATATTTATTAGTATTTTGAAATAATCATCTTTTTA